>CM065732.1:66979811-67027311 GCA_033310375.1 Conus canariensis
ACCTTTCGTGTATATAAATCAATCAGCAAGATAGTGATAAATGCTCTGTTTTGTTTACTGGAATCATTTGAACTCACACGATTTATGACGCTTCTTTTCCGTAAACTGAAAAAAAAGACCTTTCACGTGCTAAATGACATAGGACAGAAAAGTATTGATCGAGAGTGTGAGTAGAAAGCAAGGCTGAGTTGAGGTGAAGAAGGTGGATGGGGGCGGGGAATGAAACGAGGTGGGGG
Source organism: Conus canariensis (assembly GCA_033310375.1). Taxonomy (NCBI): domain Eukaryota; kingdom Metazoa; phylum Mollusca; class Gastropoda; order Neogastropoda; family Conidae; genus Conus; species Conus canariensis. The sequence continues at coordinate 66,980,048 of CM065732.1, forward strand.
GGGGGGGGTAATATTGTAGTATAGAAAGAGGAGATGCAAAATGCCTGCAACACACTATAACAGCCTGAAACTTGTCTGGTTGTTGAGGTATCTAAGTGATTTTCTTTTGTAGCCGAAATACAGAGAATGGGTTGGCATTCAGAGTTGGTATTGTGTGCATATCTCCTTATTATTCCTGTAATGAAAATGCAACTATAAAACTTTGCATATGGTAGGACATAAAAAGTATGTAAACAATAGTTTTTATGACGATCACTCACCCACTGACGCCATCGTATATTTGTTAGTCTTTCCAAACACGTCCAAAATATCTCAGATCCTTTCGTTTCTTTTTATGCTCATTCTTCTTCTGTATAAGACAAACAACTACGCATGTTGTAATGGTCAATGTCTCTAAAAAGTGAAAAACAAAACGCTGTTGAGTACCACAGTCATGTGGTTATCTGAAAGCTTGCGTTTATATGTTCATGTTAACTGAACATACACATTTACCACGTTATTAACAGTGCTGTGTTGATATGTTCCTGTTAACTGAACATGCACACTTACCACGTTATTAACAGTGCTGTGTTGATATGTTCCTGTTAACTGAACATACACATTTACCACGTTATTAACAGTGCTGTGTTGATATGTTTCCTGTTATATACGTGAACTATGCACACATTACCACGTTATTAACAGTGCTGTGTTGATATGTTCCTGTTAACTGAACATGCACACTTACCACGTTATTAACAGTGCTGTGTTGAATGAAATTCAAAACGTCTTCAAAATAAATTCCAGGTCCAACATTTGCTCATGCAGTCCAGTTTAAGACAGAATCACGAACAAGTAGGATAACGCTTGCTCCAATGATGAAATAAATACACACTTGTTCGTTGTGAGTGCTCTGTGCTGTCATTTCTGCTAGGCGATTCTCTGTCATAATCAGTTTTTGTTTGGAGTTAAGGGCGTGTATTCATTTGATCATGGGAGAAAGAGTTACCCTATCTGTTCGTTATTTACTGTTTACTGTTCCCTGGGGGAGTTGTTTCCCTTCGGCATAACTCTTCTTGTTCTTTTTTTTTGTTTTTTTGTTTTGTTGTTGTTCTTCTTTTTGTTCTGCTTGTCATTATTGTTGTTGTTTTTGTTGTTGCTGTTGTTTGCCTTTTTGCTCTTCTTGTTTTTCTTGTTTGTTGTTGTTGTTGTTGTTTTGTTGTTGTTGTTGTTGTGTTGTTGTTTCTTCTTCTTCTTCTTCTTCTTCTTCTTCTTCTCTTTCTTCTCTGTGGGGAGTTATTCGGGCGTCACACTGAGGAACGGTATACTAGGATCCCTTTATTTCTGTTTGTTGCGTGCCAAGGCATGGATCGGAGTTTGTCCTCCGCTATTGATAGGCATGTAATCACGTATTAGTTGTGGCATGTAGAGAGGAGACCCTTTTCCCCTGCACCCCCCCCCCCTCACCACACACACACACACACACACACACACACACACACACACACACACACACACACACACACACACACACAAATCCGAGCTGGAGAGGATTTGTCTTGTCCCATACAAACCAAATAAAAGAAGACAGAGGAGGAAAACACACACACACACACACACACACACACACACACACACACACACACACACACACACAACACAGCACATACGCACGCACGCATACACGCCGTGCACGCGTGCGCGCGCGCACGCACACACACACACACACACACACACACACACACAGCACACGCACGCACGCACGCACGCACACACACACACACACACACACACACACACACACACACACACACACACACACACACACCAAAACAACACCTTTAACATAAAAGTTATCAAGGGTGGGGATCTTGTCCGTTGTTTAAATACAAAAAAGAGTTGCTTATCAAGTCCGAGCAGTGAAAGCTTATGTACGATGTTATTTCCCCTATGCATATTTCTATAGTCGCAACTAATGCTTTATCAATATACATAGTATACAGAGTAGTCTGTTATCTGGGGCCTACGTCTTAGGCAAAACTGACATCTTCTAGTTCAGAATAGCTTGCTGTTATCGTCTGAAACAAACTTAACAGAAAAAAAATTACTAATCCGCCAAACGAAAGAGACAAACAAATTACAACACAAAACTGGACGCATTTCGACCTGTTTGGTCTTTTTCAGGCAAGACAAACAACATATTAGACAATGAATACGAAGAACGAACAGTCACTGATATTAAACTGGGCGCAAAATGAACGTTTACTCTTGTAATTTGTTGGCCTCTTTCATTCGGCGGAAGAGTAATTTTAATTGTTTCAATTTCTGCCTGCAGTCACTTCACTGTGAAACTCTTTTTATGTTTGTTTTTTTGTACTCCCAGTTCTTATAGAACAGGGAGTACTTTAGAATGGGAACGAAGAAATGCTGTCTGTGTGTGTCTCTGTCTGTGTGTCCGTCCGTGGTTAAAATGTGTTCCACTCGCTCCAGACAAAACTACTGGGCCGATCTTTCTGAAAATGTGTAGATATGTTCATGATGTGTCACGGATGATGCTTGATGTTTTGTTTTACCGTTATATCCGTTACTAACGGCTATAACGGCCTATAACGTTTTCTTCTTTATGGAAAATCTCAGAAAGTACTTGGCCAATCTTCTTGAAAATTTGTAGGTATGTTCATTATGGGTCACAGACGATGGCCAATGTTTACCAGAATAGCCGTTATTAACGGCTATGACGGCCCGAAACGGTTTTTACTCTCTCACGCGTATTCAAGATAAACTGGGAGTACGTTTATATGCTTTGCGTCTTGTCTTACTTTCACGTGTTCTTATGTGTGACCAACGTCTCAAGAGCTCGAAACTCGAAACTAGTATTCGATTAGTAAATACGATTTAAAAGAAGAGTAGTTCTACATTAGAAACTGTGACATAATGAATATAAACAATATGTAAGCAAGAACGGTGTACCAGCCTGATGTATTGTTCCCAGATGTGTGAACATTTGGTTTAGTTCTCGACAAAAAAAAATAGCATACGTGTAATCATGCACAGAAGTAGATTCATGAGCACATGCCCCGTATAACCATGGCCCCTGCCTCTAACCCACTTCCACCTTTCTTTCCACCTGCCGTGCCAGCAAATACTCACATGGGCACATGAGACTGTATGCATGCGCACGCATTTTCGCTCAAACACTCATACACAGCAGGCACACATGCTCATTTAAACACACCACACACACACACACACACACACACACACACACACACACACACACACACACACACAAGCACACACGCACGCACGCACGCACGCACGCACACAAACACACACACACACACACACACACACACACACAACACACACACACACACACACACACACACACACACACACACACACACACACACATACCCATTCCCCCCACCTCCTGCTGGTCGTGTCGGAGCTCCCGGTCCGTGGCATTTCCATCCTCGTGCAGTGGACACATGGGACTCTTTCAGCTGGCAATTCGTCCCTTGGTGACTCGTCAACTTCACCTTGCCATTTGACTGTGTTAACTATGTCTTATGAAAACTTCCAATGATAATTTATTAATATTTCAATGGAACTGTCGGTCAATATCAACAAATCTCTTACACTTTGAAAATCATATACATCAGCATAATTATTCAGTGCTAGCATTACGATCACTAAATGTAGATGTTCATAAGCTACCGAAAATACGCAATTTTTATTATCCACCTTTGTATAACTATGGGAATGATGGTAAAAAGATTCAAACTGCCACTTATGTGAGAAGGGATCTAAATTATTGTCCTCTGAACCCTCCTACTCCCACTAATGCTGAAGTTTTCGCAACTGGGATTACTGTAAAACTGAACAAGCAGACAAATTTAAACATCATTTCTGCTTACTATCCCAGTTGCCCAAAGGCAGATAATACAGACTGGATAAAAAACCTTCCTTTGTCAAACAACAAATGGGTAATACTGGGAGATTTCTATGCGCATGCTCCATTTTGGGAATATGGTTGCACCACTATAACTTGCAACCGTTTAGTTGAAAATATTGTTGACTCCAAATTGGTTTTATTAAACGATGGTAGTATTACCAGACTGCCAGACATTTCCACTCATAAACCTACTTCTATTGATTTATCTTTAATTTCTCCGGAATTGGCAGTAAACTCAGTATGGTCAACAGAGGATGATACTTTGGGCAGCGATCATTTCCCAATCGTCGTACAGTTAAAGGAGCATATTGAAAATGAAGAAGATGGAAATGAAGATAGCATCCCAAAGTTTTCATATAAAAATGCAAATTGGTCTCTGTATGAATCGATCTTGTCCAATACACATTTCCGTAGTATTGAAAATGAAGGTATAGATGCATATTATACAGAGTTTTGTCAACATGTCTTACAGGCTGCCGGAAAATCTATTCCTATTTGTAAAGATGCCCAACAGTGGAAATATGTTGGTAATTCATGGTGGAATTTAGATTGTGCGATAGCTGTAGCTCTTAAAAAAGAAGCTTATAAAGCTTGGCTGAAAGTGAGAACAGATGAAAATTTCCTAGCGATGAAACATGCCAAAAATAACAGTAACAGAGTCGTTGCCCGAGCGAAAAGAATACATTTCTCAGAATTTTGTAGGTCCAAAATATCGGAATCAAAAGATATCCATAAGGTTTGGAAAATGGTTAAAAAATCGAGAAATGGTTATTGCTTGCAACAGTACCCAATTAAGTTAGATAATAATGCTCTTCCATCCTCACAGGAGAAAGCTGAAGCATTCGTCAAAATATTTTCAGAAAATAACTTGCTGTCTAGTCTCAGTCCATCTATCAGGTGTTTTAGAGAGGAGGAAGAAAAACGAACTATCTATCAGGATCCACCACCAAATCATTTCCATTATTTAAACGCTCCTATTACATATGATGAATTTTGTGAGACGTTAGAATCTTTTTCTTCAAATTCAAGTGCTGTTGGCCTAGATGGTATATCCTATCAACTGTTATACCACTTACCTTCATATTGGAAACGATTACTGCATTCATTTTACCAAAAATGTTGGTTTAATGGAACTCTCCCTAGTATCTGGAAGAGATCTGTTGTAGTCCCAGTTCCAAAACAAGGTAAGCCCAGGTCAGACATTGGAAGCTACAGGCCAATAGCACTAACCTCTCACGTTGGAAAGTTGTTAGAAAAGATTATCCAAAGACGTCTTTTATATTTTTGTGAAAAAGAAAATATAATCCCAGTGAATCAAGCGGGATTTCGCAAAGGTCGATGTGCAATAGATCATTTGGTGAAACTTACAAGTCAAATTAAAAAGCAGTTTGCTAGACGGAAAAGTACACTTGCTACCTTTTTTGATATCAGAAAAGCGTATGATAGTATCTGGCACGCTAGACTACTATATAAATTGAAAGAAATAGGAATTAATGGAACGATGTTTCAATACTTTTAAAGCTTTTTATCGCAGAGATCCATATGTACAAGAATAGGGAAAGTTTACTCGTCTTTTCAGAGCATTGATATCGGAATTCCACAGGGTTCTATTATAGCCCCCATGTTGTTTAACATTCTTATTTATGATCTTCCAAAGATATTATCAAAAAGTGTGAGTTTAGTACAATATGCCGATGACATTGCTATGTGGATAAATACAAATATTCGAAAGCATACTGGCAAGAGAATTACGAATCATGTACAGAAGATATATCAGTTAGAAATAGATAAATTAAACAACTTTATGGAAAATAACGGGCTTATTCTCTCAGGTGAAAAAACACAATTAATGTTTTTCAATAATGGAGACAATCCAATGTATTTGCCAAGCTTCAAATTGAATGGTTCTGAATTGCAGTACTCACAAAACATAAAATTTCTGGGTGTGAATTTAACCCCTAAACTTAACTGGCGTTTTTACATTGAAAGCTTGATAGCTAAAACAAGGAAACGTTTAAACTTATTGAAAATTATTTGTATTCAACCGTGGGCTCAAGATACAAAAACCCTCCTGCACCTAGCTGTTTCTCTAATAAGATCAAAACTAGTGTACGGACAAGAAGTTTATTTTTCAGCTCCTCAAAGTCTACTGAAAAAATTGCAAAGTATAGACAGCAAAGCTATCAAATTAGCGCTTGGTGTCCCAGAGCACACAAACACATTGAAGGTGTACAAAGAAATTGATATGCTATCACTGTCAGATCAACGTAGATTAGCTGTGGCCAAATATATTGCAAGAAGTCTTTCAGTACCTAATTCAGTCGAAAACGAAGTGTTGATGGATTCAAATGTTGAATATCCCAAAAGAGCTCAACAGCTAGGTTATCTTTGTCCCGTTCGAAATTACACGAAAGATTCTTTTGAAAAATGCAATATTGATGTCACTTCACTCTCACCTGCTCCTGTTGTTCCCCCGGTGCCTCCATGGGAACATAGACAAGCTATCTTTGATGTAGATTACACTAATGTCCGGAAAAATGATAACATTAACATTTTAACTTATAAAGTGAGAGAAAACTTAGAAAACAAATATTCTAATCACTTAAAAATTTTTACGGATGGTTCCGTTTGCCAGTTAAGTGCAGGTTCAGGTTTTGTTATTCCGGCTTTAAAAGTTCAAAAAGCATACAGCCTTGGAAAAGGATTTTCTATTTTTACGGCAGAATTGTATGCTATTCTTATGGCATTACTCTTTATTTGTGATAGTAATCATTGTTTCTGTAGCATTTTATTTTGTGTTGATTCTAAGGCAGTGTTGGATAGTTTGAAAGTTTGGGATGTTAAAACAAGGAAGGATGTAATCTTTGAAATAAAGCATTTAATTAATTACATTATTTCCACAGGAGTAAATATAGTCTTCGGCTGGGTCCCTTCACACTGTGGTATTTATTGGAATGAAATAGCAGATAAACTAGCCAGACGCGGGCAATGGGCAATGCTGCAAAAAGTAATTTGAAGTTAGATATGTATGAAGTACATTCGTTATTGGAAAGCTGTTTCCGAATTGAGAAGTCTCAAGATAAATGTGTAATGGAAACATATCCTAGACATATTTCTAGTTTAATATACAAGATACGTTTGAACTCTTGGAAGACCAAATATTCCCAAAATATAGCGTGTGCATGTTCTAAGCCATTATCTGGTGAACATATACTTTTCCATTGCCCCATTTTAAATGCTCTTTATTCAAAAGCAAACATTGAAATTTCGAAATCTCAACCGGTTCACGCTATTTCTTTCAGTTCAGAAATTGTTGAGGTTGCAAAAATTATCTCTCAATCTCAAATTAGCATATTGTTATAATTATGACAGTGTAGTTTATATTTAAATTTGTACTGTTCTTGACATTATTTCTGACCTTTTCCTCCCCCCTGTCCTCCTCCTCCGCCCTCCCCCAATCCCCCTCCCCCCTCCCCTCACTGGGGATAGGGCTTTTAAACTTGAATCCCTTGGGAACAAATCCAATTCGTTTGCAGGTGCGTAGAAAGACAATGTGGCTGGTAATCCATGTCTTGGTGAGTGTACTCTTGAGGTATGCCACACCGACACATTGTGGAATTGCTGGAAGAGTCCTTAGTTTGGCCAATGCAGTGCTGAAGAAGACTGAAGAGGAAGAAGGCATGACAAAAGAGTTGGTAGAAGGTAAGGGTTGGGTCGCAATCCAAGGTAGCAGGTGAAAACAAGGAAGAAACAAAAGTTGACTGCAGGATTCGTTGTAAAATGAAAAAATAATAAAGTTTATAAAAACCCTTTGGACCTGCAAATGAATTGAATTTGTTCCCAAGGGATTCAAGTTTAAAAGCCCAGTGATGACCATAGACGATCTGCCACAGCTCACAGGATCACCCACCACGCTTCTATGAAGCTAATGTCAGAAACTATCCGATCATACACACAGTGTGTCAACAGGGCGTCCGACCAGATAAGCCACATGAGATCACAGCTCCGAAACCTCATGGATTACCAAACATCAAGATACATTATTGGCACTGTTCAGGAAGCCAACAGAGGACTACACACAGCTATGAACAAAACTAAACAACAGAAAATGGAACGCTCACAGCCTAAGACTACATCAATGCCTACCATTCATCCAACCCGCACCCATGACTCCAACTCCGACCCCAACGTGGTTGTGACTATACCACCAGAGTTAAACCTACCTGATGACCAATGCCACGTCCTGTCGAGAGGCTTGAAATTTGTCCCCCTGCAACCGACAGCGAACAGAATGCATGTTCTGTTTCTGTGCCAACGGTTTTTTCCGCAGACTCCGTCTAGCTGCCCATTTTTCAAGCACCCCCCCCCCCCCCCCCACACCACCTGCCACCTCTCACGACGACTTGGCAAAACTGTTTCCTCGACAACCAAGCACCTGGACACCAATTCCGGGGGAATTTCCAGCTCTGGACTTCTACATAGCCACCTGCAAAAAACAGATTGCCCAGCTGCGACCCAGGCCACTCAGACACTCCAACCTCTCGACTGCAGAACTTGAAGCATTGAAAGATCTGAAGAAGAGGACATATGTTGTCATCAAACCAGCTGACAAGGGAGGGGCCATAACAGTATGGCGAAGAGATCTCTCTGTGGAGGAGGCGAGGAGACAATTGGGTGACAGGGACTCCTACAGAGATATTACGAAATCTACAGTCAAATCTGACAACACACTGATCCAAAAAACAATAAAATCGGCCATAGACCAAGGACATATTCCAACAGAAGCTTTTAATGCCATCAACAGTGAACCTAAAGAACCAAACTTCTACCTGTTACCCAAGATTCACAAAGTTGACACTCCTGGACGTCCCATTGTTTCTGCATGCGCTTGCCCCACAATCATCATCTCTGATGTCCTGGACAAGATTCTCCAACCCCTAGTGGCCACTCTACCCACGTACATAAAAGACACCAACGACACTCTGAGACTGTTAGAGGGTTTCTCCTTCCCAGATGACAGCAGGGAGAGACACATCTTCACGATGGATATTGTGTCACTTTACACCAGTATCCCCCATAGTGACGGATTGCAGGCGCTGAAACACTACTTGGAGAAGAGTGACATCAAACACCTTCACATCCCTACCATCCTCCACCTAGCAGAACTGGTTCTCTCCCTGAACTCGTTTGCCTTCGAGTATCGCCACTACCTACAGACAACAGGGGTCGCCATGGGCACAAAGATGGGGCCCAGCTTTGCATGCTTGTTTGTAGGCTTTGTGGAGGAGCAAGCTCTCAGCTGTTACACGGGAACACAACCAGCACTGTTCAAACGGTATATTGACGACTGCCTTGGTGTGTCGGTGGGACCAAGGGAAGACTTGTTAAACTTCATCCAACACATGTCTAACTTCCACCCTGCCCTCCGATACACCCACGAAACATCATCCAAATCTATCTCCTTCCTGAACCTTTCCATCTCTGTCCACCCAGACTGTTCCAAACTCTCCACCACCGTCTTCTACAAGCCCACTGACTCATATGAATATCTCCTGTACAACTCCAGCCACCCATCCTCCACCAGGAACAGTATTCCACATTCTCAGTTCCAAAGGCTCAGGCGCATTTGCAGTAGAGAGCAGGACTTTGAGAATGAGGCTCAGAGGATGTCCACCTTCTTCATAGCCCGCCAGTACCCAGAGGATATTGTGCAAACAGCACTTGAACGTGCACACTCTACCAGCCACACAGAAGCCCTGAGACCAAAAGCAATTGGAGAGGATGAGGATCGCGCTGTGGTAGTCATCCCATACCATCCTCACAACCTACCAGTCTGCAGAATCCTGCATGAAAACTTTAGTCTCCTCCAGCAAGATCCAGACCTCAAACAAATCTTTTCCAAGCCACTGCTGATTGCTTTTCAGAGGGACAAGAACCTGCGTGACATGCTTGTGAGGTCCAAGCTCAGACCGCAGGCCACCCAGTCAACCTCACCAGGGTGCAAACCTTGTGGGGACAAAAAATGCAAGACGTGCCCATTTATAGACACTTCAACTACAGTCGTGGGACCCACTGGCACATTCACTGTGAGGTCCAGTTTAAACTGCCAGTCTAGGGACTTAGTGTACGTCTTGACCTGCACCCTCTGCTCCAAGCTGTATATTGGGGAGACCTACCGCTCATTGGCCGACCGCTTTTCAGAGCACCTGAGGTCGATGAAGCTGGGCCACAACAACCCAGTCGGCCAACATTTTGTTGGTCCGTATCACAGCTTCAGTCATGCGAAGATATCAGCAGTGTGGCAGAACCCCAGAGATCGTGTATACAGAAAACACATGGAGAGCCTTGTCATCAGCCGCTTGGGCACCACACAGCCAGCTGGGATGAACATCAGAGTCACTGACGTCTAGCTGAGCCAGGGCCCTTCTGCCTTAATCTCTCTCTCTCTCCTGTCCCTCTTTAGCCCCTGTTTCTTTTTCTTTCAGTAGGCAAAATAGTGAATATTTCCATTTATTCCCCTCCTTTTGTGTGTGTGTGTGTGTGTGTGTGTGTGTGTGTGTGTGGTGTGTGTGTGTGTGTGTGTGTGGTGTGGGTGTGGGGTGGGTGGGTGGGGGGTTGTGTGTGTGTGTGTGTGTGTGTGTGTGTGTGTGTGGTGTTGTGTGTTTTGTGGGGGTTGTGGTGGGGAGGGGATTATGTGCGCGCGTGTGTGTGTTGGTGTCTTTGTGTGAACTGTGGTGTGTGTCTGTGTGAACTCAATACACCTCAACAGTGATCAGTGACTTTCTTTTGGTCCAACTTATCATTAAATGAAATGTTCTCACCCAATTCTCACATAGGATTTCCTGTCTACACTGTCCTCTCCTTTTCACTCTGACAACGGGCCTATGGCTTGAAACGTCAGTGTTCTCACTAACGGATTCTACTACCACCAAAAGGTTTTTTCAAAATTTTTATTATTTTTTCTTTAATATTATACAGTTGAATTTGTCGACCAAAATGTGACAGGGGATGTGGCCATTGTCAACTTCAAAGCAGTTTTTGCCGCTGTCTCTATTGCTATGTTCAGTGGTGTGACGAGAAATCGCTGTGACGTCATATACTAGTTCCGTAATAGCGCTGAAGGGTTTTCCTTTGTGAGGGTTTGGTTTACATGTTTAATCTACACATCTGCCTGCTTATGTCCCTGCACATAGTTTTACATGTTTGATTTTAAATCATCATCATTCCTGCAACTATCTTCACACCTTGTTTTTCAGTGTTAACGTAAATTATTCATCGTCTGCTGATTGGTCAGACGTATACATGTGGAGGACGAAACCGCGCGTGCGCCCCAGTTGATGCCAAAACGCGGTGCCAGACGGACGCATGAAAGTAGTTCCCCAATGATAAATATCTAGCGTGAATAATTTCCTTGGACCTTCATAATTCCTTTCAGGTCAGTAATGAACATCATAATCACATTAGGATCATTAGAATCTAAAAATCTAAGAAATTATTATTCCAAAGTTTATACTAGACTGATCGGCTTTCTGATCGACACTGGTAGTCTAAATCTCTTGTGCTTGGCTTTTTCAGAAGCTGAACTTTTGAGCCTACATCAGCGGCTCTTTCAGTAGCCATGTCGGAGGGTCTTTCAGAACCTACAGACAGTGGCGGGCCCTCAACAGTCTCAGAATCAGTTAGAAGCCTGATTCCAGAGCTAGATGCAAGCTGGAAAAAAAAATTCGAGACCCTAGCGGGACTACTTAGGCCAAAGAGGAAACTTCCAGACGAAGATGCGCCGCAGAACCCGTCAAGTTTGCCCGAGTTTCTGGAGACAATTCAGAGTCAGAACAGGTGCACAACAGTGATATTTTGGAGCTGAGAGAAGATGGGGAACTGGAAGAATTAGAGGGAATAGAGGCACAGCTTTTCGCCTCGCAGAATAAAAAAGCTGACCAGTCAGAGACAAATCTGACCTTGCTGAAAGAAATAGCCGATGAACTGAGCGGTATGGACGAACCTGTTAGCGAAGAAGTGAGAGAGGAACTGGCAGAAATTGTTAATGGTCAGTTCACGAACAAACTTAGCCTGGATCTGCAGAAGAAGAAATTTGAAGCCAACAACAGACTGACAAATTGTCAAAAGATCGTCCCGACGGTTATATAACGAAATATGGTTGAAATTACCATCTGAGGCCATCAAAAGCGACCTGAAAATGCAACATATTCAGAGAGCGGTCATCAAGGCAGTGACTGTGTACGTGCATGCCGGAAACGGATTACTTGATAGGCCTAGCGGCTTGTCCAGTTCAGAGGCCAATTCTGAAGCTGTCAAGCATTGCACCAATGCGGTGGCTATTTTGGGTCACGTTTTGCGCGAGATTTCGTTGCGCAGACGCAGTGGCATCAGACCACATGTAAACAAGCAGTTTTCGCAGATCTGTGATGAATTGGTCCCGATCACAGACCAGTTGTTTGGGGACAGTTTGTCCGCGACACTGAAAGATGTGCGTGAGACTGACCGCATCAGTTCCAGTGTAGGCCATGAGTGCAGATACCGCGGAAACGCCCACTACTATCGTGGACAAGTGGGCGGTTCTTACTACTCTGAGTCGGGTCGCCCACGTGGTCATTTTTTAGGCCAAAGGAGCAAAACAAACAAAAGACAGCATTGGTTTCAGCAGAAACGGGGACATCAGAATCCTGGCTCCCAATAGAAGACGTGAGCTTGGTTCCATCTTTAAAACCTCAGAAACATGAGTTTACTGCTGGGAGATTAAGACAGTTTGAAGATGCATGGTCTAAAATCACTTCAGACCCAGAGATTGTAAGCATGATAGCAGGGCTTAAGGTTGAATTTGACTGTCCTTTAGATCAGTTATCCAGGCTATCGTGCACTAAAACAAATGTCACAAATCAGAAAGAGTGCAAGATCATTGATTCTGAAGTTCAAAAGTTGTTGCTAAGAAAGTAATTTCATGCTGAACAATTAAATAGTGGGGGAAAACAAGTGCAAGTTAACAATTCTTCGATCTTTATAGTTTTGGCAAAGATTTGAAATTAAACAAATGAGTCTGATCGAGTGGACGAAATGCCTAGGAGCAGGCAATACATATAGATCTGCCTTCGAGAGGGATTACGATGGTTCCCTCATGCAGCTAGTGAAGGGTTTTCATATTCATAATAAGAAAGTAATTTCCCCACGTGAGCATTGTCCTGGTGAAGTTATTTCTCCAGTTTTTACCAGGGAAAAGAAGAATGGATCTTACCACAAGATTTTAAATCTAAAAAGACTCAATTTTGAAGTCAGTTATCATCATTTCAAAATGAATACTCTGAAAACTGCCCCGACTTTGATAACTCAAGGATGCTCTATGGCCTCAATTGATCTGAAGGATGCCTATTATAGTGTAGAAATCCATGAACAGTACAAGAAACTACTCAGATTTCAATGGAGAGATCAACTCTATGAATTCAATGCTTTACCCAATGGCCTATCATCAGCTCCCCATTTGTTCACAAAGCTGTTAAAACCTGTCTATGCCTCCCTTAGAATGAAAGGTCATGTATCTGTGGGGTTTTTGGATGTTTCTTTGTTGATTGGACTCACAGAGAGCAGTTGCATGAGGAATGTTACAGACACCACTGATTTGTTTCAAAAGTTAGGATTCATCATTCACCCAACCAAGTCGGTTATTCAGCCCACAACAAGGATTCAATACCATGGAGACATCATAGATTCTGTCTCCATGAAAGTCATTCTTAGCACTGAAAGGGCTGTCAGCATACTGTCTTGTTGTCAAAGGCTTCTTGATGAGCAAAGTCACACGATCCGTGAGGTTGCTCAAGTTATAGGAAAAATCATTGTTGGCTTTACTGCTATCAGGTATGGACCTCTCTATTACAGACAGCTTGAGAAAGACAAAAAACAGCTTTGAAGAGGAGCAGAGATGATTTTGACCAACTCATGCAGTTGTCTGAAGAGAGTAAGGAGGAACGTAAATGGTGGATTGTCAATGTGTCTGATACAGAGAATGACATTTGCAGTACTTAACCAGATATAGTTGTCACCACTGATGCTAGCGGCACAGGTTGGGGGTGCGAGTGTGAAGAAACAGTTTTGGGTGGACATTGGTGGCCACATGAAAGGGTCTTTGACATTAATTATTTGGAATTGAAAGCTGTTTTACTTGCTTTGCAGTCATTTCAGGGAAAGCTGGAAAACAAACATGTCCGGATAATGATAGACAATACAACAGCTGCCAGCTGTATCAATCGCATGAGAACAAGCCATTCAGATGCCTGTAATGACATCACATTTACAATTTGGTCATGGTACATTTCTAAGAATATCTAGATCAGTGCATCAGCGCACATTCCAGATAAGCAGAACAGCACAGCTGACAAGGTGTCCAGGCATCACCAGCCGTCGTGGCAAAGTGGTTAGCGTCGCGGACTCCCGGCTGGGAGGTCGTGGGTTCGAACCGCATAAGAGTCATGTGGGTTTCTCTGCCCCGGCCGGCTCCTACCCAGAGTTGAGTTTGCTGCGGACTCAGTTGGGGAGACTGGGACCACACAGTCGAGTTTCATCCACTTAATGGATGCGTTTCTGAGAGTGTTGCTCAAATTTCCTGACCAACACTGCAGGTGCCTGTATCTCTCGGGCCTGGTTGACGCCGGGATATATTATGAAAGGAAGCGTAGAGTACAGCCCTGTCATGTAGTCTCAGACCGAAATGGAAATCCGTAGCATCATCTTCATCATCCTCATCCTCATCGATCAGCATAAAAAAAGTCTCAAATTCTGCGGCCCTTCATGCCCTGCTTTCATGGTGACCTCAGTTTCGATGTCCACTCCACGTCTGTGGCCTTGGTTTGGTTCCGTCGGGGTCACCGGTATTGGCGAGTCCATGGGGGCTGTCGTTGGACAGACGTGGTGGCGCCCTCCGGAGGGAGAGCTCACTCACGCCGGCTCCGCGACTAAGCAATTATCGTCGTCAGTAGGGGGCTTAGTAGGTGGTGTCCTGCATATGTTAGATCAGAACAGGTGCCACTGAACACCACCGAAGTGACTCGGCGGCAGTGCAGTGTCTCCTCCGGTGGGTTGCCTCTTGACGACTTGACATTGACTGCTCCCTGTGGATTGCCGGTGCCGGGGCTGTGGGGGGCCCGATGGGGCTGTGGCTGTGGATGGGGTGTCGGGATGAGCGGCGTGCGTGCACTGCCTCTGAGGTGGCGCAGAGGCTGGGACAGCAAAAAAAAAAAAAAAAAAAAAGTGTCCAGGCGTCAGAACACTCATGCTGAGTGGAAACTTGATGAGCAGGCTCTGCAGTCTGCCTTCCAACAGCTCAGGGCTTCTCCAGATATTGACCTCTTTGCTTCCAGGTTGAACATCCAAATGAGACGATACATTTCATACACGCCAGATCCAGAAGCTGAAGCAACTGATGCTTTTTACCTCTCTTGGGAGCATTTACAGTGGTATGCATTTCCACCTTCAGTATTATAGGATGGGTTGCTGCAAAAGATCCAGAGAGACCATGCAGATGGGATAATTGTGGTACTCAACTGGCGCGCCGACACAACCGTGGTTCGCTGTGCTTCAACATCTTCTCTGCTGCCCTCCAGTAGAACTCATGTGCATACGCCACCTTCTTCACCTACCCAGCGACATCAGAGCAGTTCATTCTCTCACTCAGAAACGTCGGCTAAACTTCCTTGTCTGCAAGATCTCAGCAAAGATTTCTTAACTTCTGGTTTATCAGGAAATTCAGTTGCTCTAATCATGGCTTCATGGAGACCCAGCACCCATAAGTCCTACAACACCTACATTCAAAAATGGCAGAAATTTGTAAGCAGAAATGAAATCACAACTTGTACTCATGTGCATGTGGCAAACGTTTAGGCAGAACTGTATGCTGCAGGTGCTAGTTATAGTACAGTTAACCTTGCTAGGAGTGCGGTTTCAGCATACCTTTGTCCTGATAACGCAGGAACAATAGGTCAACATCCTATAGTCTGTAAAATTGTCAAAGGTGTGAAATAGACCATTACTTCCAAAGTACTGTGACACATGGGATGTAGACACAGTCATTGATATGTTAGCACAGTGGCCAGATGCAGAACAGCTCAGCTTTGTGAAACTCACACTCAGAACACTTATGTTACTTGCTTTACTCTCTGGTCAGAGAGGACAGACTCTCCATAGTCATACGCGAAAATCCATGAGTCTAAATGTGTACTTGTATATAGCTCTCTTTTAAACAAACGAAACCAGGGACTCACTTACAGCATTTAGTTGTACCTTGTTTTGAAAACAAGAAATTGTGTCTGGTTCACCACCTTTGGCAGTATTTGAAAAAGGCTGCCCCCTTACGAACCGGGAAATCACTTTTTCTCAGTCGCATAAAGCCTTTCGCACCTGTGAAAAGAGACACCATTTCTCGCTGGATGAAAGATGTGCTGTTTGTGGCTGGAATAGACATATCAAAGTACTCGGCTCACAGCACTCATGCTGCTAGTACTTCTGCAGCATTAAGCAGAGGTGTACCAATAGACAGCATTTTAAAAGCAGGTGGATGGTCAAACAGGAACACTTCTTCAAGATTCTACCACCGGATTATTGAACAGAATGAAGATGGAAATGGTGGTTCTACGAAGGCTAAGAGTTTTTCCCAGCCCGTGCTGGACACGTTTGTAGACAAAGGGAAGTAACTCACATTATGGGCTGATTGCCTTTCAGAACCTGACGTGTCAAGGAATAACATGTGATCCCCAACGCTAAAATCTCCACATGTATAAGTCTGACCAATCAGCAGACGAGGAATAATTTGAAAATTGAACGACACTTACCTGGAAGTTGAAGTTTAATGGAAATTATTTTGAGGATGCTGTTGGGTAGAGGTATACATGTGCCCACCCATCAGCAGCTCGAGGTACTTTCATTGAACCCTCCCTTTCGAGTTTGTTCTCGGGGATCACACGTAGCTGAAGTCTGGGGCGCGCGCACGGTTTCGTCTTCCATATGTATACCTCTACCCAACGGCATCCTCGAAATTATTTTGGATATGACATTATACACATTCTCTTTTGTTATTATAATCAGTGAGTTTATTACTAATTTCATCGCTCCAGAGAACGATGTGTCATTCATCCTGCTTTATCGATACTGTTTATAAGTACCTAGAGCAGCTTATACTGCGCTCATTTTTCTTCATCCTTCAACAAATTGCCGTTAACTTGATGGCATGATTCATTTAATGGGATGTTGTTGTATTTGGTTTTTGAACTTTCGGGTGAGAAACATCATAACATTATCGGTGATAGGGCCTATGTCTTCCATTTGATGCCGAGGCAGGAACGGCACGATCAGCCGATGTTGAATTGATCGTTTCAGTTTCAGTTTCATCAAGGAGGTGTCACTGCGTTCGGTCTAGTCCATATGCGCTGCTAAGTTTCGAGACCACACTGCACATGACCTAAAGCTGATGAATAAAAGAATTAATGACAAAGATGAGAGAATGTATGAAGAGGGTCTCGTGGCTACGACTTTGCCGATTTCTGACCTTCGCATTAGACCAACGCTCTGGTCAGACCTTGAATACCTACCTAAAATTGGCTGTGCCATTATTATCACTGTGTCGGTGTGTGATGAGTGTAGGCCCTACACGTATATTTTAATAAGGTATTAATTATTTTCATCAGTTCTGCTCATTCCTCTCTCCAATTTTTCTCCATCACTCCATTTCTGTTCTTCATTGAAAAACAAAATTAAATGAAAAATACCAATCTTTACAGGAACCTGCATTCCCTTCCACCTACTACTGATTTGTTGAGTGTAATCATTATTTACATGTTTTCAGCTTTATCTATTGAATATGTAATTTTTCAAAATTTGTTCATCAGTTTTATCATTTTACGTTAGCCTATGTAAATAAGAATATGAATAATTATTGACATTACATTTCTTTGTTAACAAATGTGTATACATTGCATAGATTGATTGATTAATTGGCAATGTTCAGCTTCAAATCTTTTCAAAGAAACAGGGTGTGTGGGTGTGGGTGTGGGTGTGTGGGTGTGGAGGGGGGGGGGGGGGGCGAAAAAGAGGGATTGTGTGGATGTTAGGGAGGATGTTGGTTATAGTATATACAAGAAGTTGTAAATCTCTATGTATTCATGTGTGTTCGTTTGACTCTGTACGAATGCACACACACAGGAAAAATATGTTCTCTCTCTCTCTCTCTCTCTCTCTCTCTCTCTCTCTCTCTGTATATATATATATATATATAATATATATATAAGCTATGTGAATGGAAAAAACCAACAAGTTTGTTAAATAGTCCCCAATATTTCGACCACTGGGGCCTTCCTCAAGGGGCATTTTATTCCATCTGAGAACAATAGTTTTTCAGTCACAAACTTTTCCATGACTACAACTCAACCAAGGCTCCAAACTGCAAACCATGAGAAAAAATCACATTCTACCTGGCCGAGAACAGACAACAGCACGAAAGACCTGAAAATAGGGAACGAGGCAGGAGGGGGGGGGGGGGGGGGGGGGGGATGAACTGTACTCCTCTCTCCTCTATCTCTACCCGTCTATATCTCCCCATCCACATAACAATCAAAACCAAACGCTACTAGTCCCCTGCCATGAGACCCAGAGTCACGCCACTGGAACCACTGCCACCAGTTCCGTCTCCCCTCTCTCTCTCTCTCTCTCTCTCTTTCTCTCTCTCTGTCTCACTCTTTGTCCCCCTATATCCCCCCCCCCCCAACACACACCACCCTCACCCCCACCCAAGGGCCCCGGGGTTTACATGAGTACTACTGCTGAACAGTATTATCAAGATCTTACTCTGCTACCCAGCCCAGCACGACATTGGTTAGAAGTTCAATTCTGAGTTCAGGCCGTGGGGATGGATACAGTCCAGTTTCTCAGTCCAAAAATCTTCCCTGCGTTTTCTGGCGTCATGGCTCTTTCCTTGGACAATTTCAATGATCTGGCATCACATGTGGGACACCGAGTGGCCAGCCTGATTGAAATGTCTCGTCACGTGGGACTGTCATGTGATGTAGCCTCACATGGTGACATGTGACGTTCCGTCGCGTACGCCCTTATTTGTTATAAAGCATTTCCCTAGGTAGGGAAGAGGAAAGGTAAAAGAAAGGTTAATTTGAATGGCCTGACCAGTGTGATCGGTGTTGCTGGTGGCTATGAAAACAGCTCAATAAAATAGATGTAGGGTGAGTATTGGTTGAATGGACGGACGTTGTCCATTGGTCAAATAACCAAGGGCTGGTAATGCGTAGAGTTAGATGAGTACTCACTGAATGTGAGCGCAGGAGGGAAAAAGAAAGTATAGGAAGGAGATGGCTTGGGGACACTCACCAGACAGGTTGTTTGAAGAACGAGTTCCACCTGCAATTCACCATTACCAGGTGAGGTATAGACAGATGGGGAGAGAAAAAAGAGAGAGTTAAGAAAAGGGAAAAAGGGAAAAGAATTTATCATTATTCAGATTTTGAAATAGATTACTTACACAGACTTCATTCGTGTTTCAGCCCTTCCTGGTGCTGTGGCAGCACCAGTTAGGCGACTGAGGCAGTCGTACAAGTAGTTGGGCGACAGTGCTGTGGCAGCACCTAATTATCTCCAGCGTTGGAGAATCGAGCTGAAGAAGACAACGACTGCGCAAGTCGTGAGAAAACTTAAAGCGTTTGTCATGTTGACCCACAATGATTTTTAATTGCCCCCTGGGCCGGAACTCGATGATATTCTTATGTTTTAAGCCATCTTTTGATTCTTCTTTGGAAATGTATTCACTGTTTCTCCAGTGAAGAGAGAAACCAGTAAAAAAAAAAGTTGTGAATTATTATGTATAATGAGATGAAATTTGGTCCCAGCTAGTGGATCTATGGGATGTTTGTACCTCCACTGGAGTGGAGGAACAGAAGTTATAAACTGGAAAACAAATCTGTTGTTATTTGAAAAGTTGATTATCGTTTAGTAAATTATTCCCCAGAGAGGAGGGGGAGAAGAAGAGTATTGTAGTGCGCCTTCTGGTTGTTTGGAGAGATTGCATGTGCATGGAGTGAATGCTGAGCTGAGTGCGGACATGCATTTATGCACAGTGTGACAGTGGTGACCCCGACGTAGGACATAGGACAAGGTGTTTTTTTTGCACCCCCTCCAAGGAAAAAAATATTTCTATTTGTACCCCTCCAGAGGAAAAAATAAGATTCCCCCTCAAAGAAAAAATTGATATTTCTATTTGCGAATAGAAAAGTTTTATAAAATTGATTGATGTGATTACTGTTTGCAGTTTTTATTTTTCATTTGTTTCTGTATGTGTGTGTTTGAGTGTTTGAGATTTCTTTTGTTTGCTCCACTCTGTTAGGGTTGTTTCTTTTTGGTAGGATTTATTTTTGACCCTTCCCCCCCCCCCCCCCCCCCTCAGGACCGATAGCCTCAACCTCCTCTTGCTCGTACCTGGCAGCAAGGGGGCAGGGCGTTGAGGAGTCGCTGTCCTTCCCCTAGATTTTGTTTTGTCCCCTTCCCCAGGACTGATAGCCCCAACCTCTTCCTGCTCTGTTTTAGCAGGGGGGGGGGGGGGGGGGGCATGGCGTTGGGGAGTCACTAGTCCCTCCCTCTCTCATTACTATCTAATTCTTTATCTTTCCTCTCGTTTCATTTGGATTTTTCCCCTTACCCCTCTGAGTGTGGGATCGACTTCACCTCTGTCACTCAACTAGTGTAGGTGGTGGAGTGGTGTCATGTGAATGAGAAAAGTGTTATGTGAATGAGAATGAGAAAAGTGGTATGTGAATGAGAAAAGTGTTATGTGAATGAGAAAAGTGTTATGTGAATGGAAAAGTTTCATGTCAAAGAAAAGAGTGTTAAGAGATTTTGTAATTTTTGCGATTGTGGAATGGAACCTACGGTTTTGATGCTTTTTTGTATTCATGGAGTGCAACCGCCAGTGATGTGGAAGAGTAGGACGCTGAGTGGATTGTGAAGTGTGTTCACCCAATGTGAGGAAGGGTGGAAGATTATTGTTACTTCAGAGGAGCTCTGGACACAGACATAGGAGGATGTCTGATTGTAACCCTCGTTGGGTTTTAACATTGTTAGGACTAGGATTGTCTTATGCAACCCTGGGTTGGGTGTGCTATACGATTGGACTGATTTGTCCGGTGTGCGTAACCCTTGGTGGGTGTAATATGCCTGGCGTGGCAAGTTTCACTCAAGTATAGAGTGTAGATGTAGACTGGAAGTCTACTAGGGTAGGCTTGTCGCTTATTCCCTAGAAGGTGAGTACCAGTTGGGGTTGTAAACTGGTTAAAGCAATTACAGTAAAGGTGTAATTGTAATGATAACAGAAATTTGATAATTATAAAGATTTGATGATATTGCGCTATTTGGAAAAAAGAGAAAGATGAACGTTGAACGCGAAAAAAAAAAATTGAAAAATAAGCAAATAAAATATTGTTGTATAAAGATTTCTTTCTGTACCCCAACTGTAGGTAGGAATAGGTTGGCGGAACAAGACTCATGTGAGTGTTCTATATTGATTTTGGAGTGAATGTGAAAGGAGTTAAAAAAGGAGCTATGAATAATAAGAGAGAAAGAGAAAAAATAAATAAAATTCATTTTTAGAGGTTAACCCTGGACCTAGGGTTTCGTTACAGAATCCCTCAGCGTCCAGTGGTGTTCCAGGCTTGAGGTGTACCAGCCTAGTGAGGATCCAGGCTGTGGTGGTCCAGAGGTGGTACAGCCAAGTGCACGAAAGCTCCTCGACAAGTCAAGAAGATGACTTGTCTTTACTGCTACTATTTAATATAAAAAGAACTGATAGTGTAACATGTGTGTGAGTGTGTTTGATTTTTGATAAAACGTTGAATATTGCATTATTGTTTGTATGTGGGGAATTATCTTGTAAAGAAAAGAAATAATTGTTGGAAAATGCAGTGAAGTGAAAAGAAGAATTAAGACCCTTTTCTTTATTGAGTAAAGGAGCGTTTTATAGAAAACTTAATTCAATTGTGATAGTGCTCCTTTGGGTGAATGGAGTGATTGCGTGTTGCGTACGAAGTAAGCATACTGTGTTTGTGAATGCAAGTGTGTATGTGCACAAACATGGGTGTGTGACAGTGGTGACCCCGTCTTTGAATTTCGGTTAGAGTTTAATAGGATTTAGTTTTTTGAGTGAGTACTGCTGCTAAAATATTGTTTT
Source organism: Conus canariensis (assembly GCA_033310375.1). Taxonomy (NCBI): domain Eukaryota; kingdom Metazoa; phylum Mollusca; class Gastropoda; order Neogastropoda; family Conidae; genus Conus; species Conus canariensis. The sequence continues at coordinate 67,002,205 of CM065732.1, forward strand.
GAGCCCCTTTGAAAAAAAATAAAAGAAAAGTAAAATTACTCTGCCAAATTATAATTATAAAGATACTATTTTGTTCCCCTCTGCATTGCTGAATAATTGTTATATTTATTCATTTTCATTGGTATTTTCAATTTTGTTTTTGTTCTCTATATTTATGGTGTGAGTCAGTTCTTTATGTAATGTATACTTGTTCTTAGTATTCCCGTCTCCAGTTCTACGGGTGGTAGTTTCAATTAGTGGGCTACCTAAGGGTTCTTTTGCTTTGTCTTACTTTTTCTACTTTTTTCAAATTTTCGCCTCTCTTGGTTTCTGTCTCTATTCTAATTAAAATTCTCTTGATATTCTTTAGAATAAGCTCCTCTCTAGTTTCAAGTTTAGGCGGGGTTTTTTTTTGCTATTTTAAAAGGGTTTCTGATTAGTGTGTGTAAATGCTCCCTTTATTTTAAAATGTTGTAGGGTTTAGTTGAAAATCTTTCTTGTCAAATTGTGTTTTTTCTGGCACATTCTTTTGGATTCCTTTTTGAAAACAGTGCTCTACTTTAGTTTAAAACAATAATTAAAAAAATATTCTTAGCTTTTCTTGGTATTTCGGAAATCTTTTTCACAATTTACTCTTTCAGAGCCAATTCTAAATTTACTTCTCACATCTTTTTTGGGGCAACTAAATTATATAAAACATTTTTTTCAGTGAGGGTGCATTTCCATACTCAATCAAATTTTACTGGAAAAAATATTCTTTTCTGTCCCGTCATTGTTTTCTTTTTTTTGGTTCTTTACAAATTTGAATGTTTTGAACTCCGTATTATAGTAATCGGTGCCAAGTAGTTTAAAATTGTTGTTCTATTTTAAATAGTGTTTTTTATTTCACATCTTAACTTCCCCACCCCATTTGCACGCTGTGGGGTTTCTTTAAGCGTTATCTACACTCTCATAAAAGATGACTGATGCAGTAGATGATAGATGATAGAGGAATTCCAATCATTATTTGTAAAGGAGGATGAGGAAACGGTTCGTTTCAACAGATTTTTGTCCCAGGGACGGAAATTGCAGTTGTCTGGTGAGGCTTTAATAGCCTATATTGATCAGTGTGAAGAGCGTGCGCTCAGAGCGAAAGAAAGAGAGGAAAAGAAAGTGGCAGAGGCAGATGAGAGAGAAAGGCTTAGAAAAGCAGAGACAGAAAAAGAAGATAAGATTAGGCAGGCAGAGATAGAGAAAGAAGATAAGGATAGACAAGCACAGTTACAGAAAGAAGAGAAGGATAGACACGCACAGTTAGAGAAAGAAGAGAGGGATAGACAAGCACAGATAGAGAGAGGAAAAAATCAGGGCGCATGAACTTGAAGATTGGAACTTGAACAAAAACGAATGGAATTTCAGTTAAAGCAACAGGCTGTTCAACAATCTGCAAATGTAAATGTTTCTCAAACTGATACTGTTCCTGTTCAGGTTATAGGTAAAACTTCCTACATTCCCAAATTACACCCTTTTTGATGAGAATTGTGATGACATAGACTCTTTTCTTTTTAGGTTTGAAAACCATGCTTCGTCATGTGGTTGGAGCAAGGACAAATGGACATTGCATGCTGCTTCTCTATTCAAGGGTAATGCTCTATCTCTGTATCATAGTTTAGCAGTTCGTGATTCTCTCACATGGGAAGAGCTGAAAGCTGAACTTTTGAAGAAGTTTCAATATATAGATGAAGGCTTTAGAGAAAAATTTCGTTCAGTTCGTCCAGAAAAAGGCGAATCATTTGCAGTTTTCCTTATTAGGACAAGTCATTTATTTGATCGTTGGGTTGAATTGTCCCAAACACAGAAAGAATATGCTGATTTCCGTGACTTGTTGTTACGTGAGCAGATTTTACAAAGCGTATCCAAAGACCTAGCTATTTTTCTAAAAGAGAGATCTTGTAAAACTGCAGAGGATATGTGTAAGCTGGCATATCAGTATCGGACTGCTCATCCGGAAAAGCATTTTCCCAGGAAATCTGACCATAATGTGTTTGAGGCAAATGTTGCTTCAACAGGACAGTTTGGTCCGGGTCGTTCTCAACCAAACAGGAGGTATGGTCATAGAGGAGGCCAGAGTTTTTCTCAAAGACAGAATACAAACAGGAATAATGTACATTCTCATAATAACTGGCAAGGGAATAATTCTGGACCAGCTTCTTCACAGGGTAATCCAAATGCAAGTTATTACCCAAGAGGATATACCAATGCTCGAAGAACTGGTCAATTTAGAGCTATTCGTGGCCGTGGACAATTTTCAAACCGTGGTGGTATTGATCATAGTACAGTACCAAATACAGTATCCGGTGTGGACAATGGTTGTTGGCACTGTTCCTGTATATTTCACAAGAAGAAAGACTGTCCTTTTCTAGCACAGGGTAATGTGTGGTTAGCAACAGATCCCAAGCAAACTACTAAAGATACTCAGCATGTTTTAGTGTCTGACACTTATGTTACAGGTTTGCATATTGGATCTTGTATTGTCAATGGGTTAGGTGCTACACTGTTGAAGGATACTGGGTGTACTACTGCTGGTGTACGCAAAGATTTAGTCAGAAAAGAACAATACACCGGGGAACATCAGCAATGTCGTTCATTTGGTGGCAAAATTGGATCATTTTCTTTGGCATGTGTTTATGTTTGTACTCCCTATTTTACAGGTGAAATAACAGCATGTGTCATTGATGATCCTGTGACAGACCTCATTCTTGGAAATCTGAAGGGTGTTTCCACGTCTTGTGGAGGACAATGTGGTTCTTTTGTGCCTTGTATGGTAAGCACTCGTTCACAAGAGAAAAAAGAAAGGCAAGGTCAAAAACCCCTGGTTGTCCCCAATGTCCCAAAATTGGATGTGACTCATGAACATTTGAGTGATTTACAAAAGACAGATACAACATTGACTCGTTTGTTTCAGAAAGTTGTTCCTGAGGTACCTGACAGTGACTGATATTGTACATAAAAAGAATAATCTTTTATACTGTCTCTTTCCTAAAGATGAACAGGTGGTGGAGCAGATTGTCATTCCTATGTCTTTACGTGACACTGTTTTGCATACTGCACATGATTCCATGTTTTCGGGTCATTGTGGAGTCAAACGTACTCTTCAACGTGTGTTGTCTTCATTTTTTTTGCCTGGTGTTAGTGTGCAAGTTTCAAAATATTGTCAATCATGTGATGTCTGTCAGAAAACAATTCCCAAAGGTCGTATACCATTTGCACCTTTGCAAAGAATGCCAGTCATTACTGAACCATTCAGTCGTGTTTGCATTGATTTGGTTGGTCCATTTCATGTTTCCAATTCTGGTTTTCGTTATGTGCTCACTGTCATGGATGTTGCTACCAGGTATCCTGAAGCTGTACCTTTGAAAAAGATTGATACCATTTCTGTGACAGAAGCATTATTTTCTATTTTTTCCAGAATGGGACTTCCTGATGAAATATTATCTGACTTGGGTACTCAGTTTGTGTCAGATCTCATGAAAGAAATATTTCGTTTACTTTCGATTTCTGCATGTACTTCATCTCCATACCATCCACAGTCGAATGGCCTCATGGAAAGATTTAATGGTACTTTCAAGATGATGTTGAAAAAAGTTTCTAAGGAAAGACCATCAGACTGGGATCAATACATTCCAGCCATACTTTTTGCTTACAGGGAATTGCCAAACGAGAGCACAGGTTTCTCTCCGTTTGAGTTGCTTTTTGGTCGTTCACCAAAAGGACCTATTAGCATCCTGTCAAAGTCATGGTCTGGGGACAATGTGTCTCAAGAAGAAAAAAATGTTTTTGATTATGTTTTTACTTTACAAAATCGTATAGCAGATGCATGTCGTATTGCCCAAGAAAATGCTTATAACAGTGCAACTACGCATAAAAAGTATGCTGATCGTGGAGCAAAGATGCGTGTGTTTTCTGTGGGTGACAATGTGTTGGTGCTTTTGACAGATGACAAGAGCAAGATGCATGTGATGTGGAAAGGACCATTCGTCGTCACTGAAAAATGTTCCGATGTTAATTACAGAATTGATATGAATGGTGTGAAGAAAATTTTCCATGTTAACATGTTGAAAAAGTACTTTCACAGGTCTGATGTTATGATCAACAAGGTTGCTGTCCCTGATGATAAGATTTCAGCGTTGACATGTGACATTTCAGGTCTGTCACCAATGGATTGTGTGACGGAACATTTGCAACCTGTTGACAAACCTGTGTTTCACAAGGTGCCTGTAATTCATTAAACTGTTGTTGGTGTAGTTAAGGACACTGGTGATGATGTTATTCAACTGCCTACATTATCCTTAAAATGTGAAACATACGAGGATGTCAAGATCAACAAGGACTTGAAACCATCTCAGGTGACTCAAAGTGTTTACTACAGGATTATACAGATGCACTTACAGACAAACCAGGATCTGCAGTTGATGTTGAACCTCATAGGATACGGTTGACAACAGATGTTCCTGTACGAATGAAGTCGTATCCTTTACCTTTTGCAAAAAAGCAAATAATTGAGAGGTACAGGTCATGTTGGATCTTGGGGTCATTGAAAAATCAAGTTCTCCATATGCGGCTCCTGTGGTGCTGGTTTCAAAACCAGATGGCTCAGTCAGATTTTGTATTGATTACAGGGCTTTGAATAAATCGACTGTTTTTGATTCTGAACCATTTCCTGATGTGGAGGATTTGTTTTGTCAACTGAGTCAAGCCAAGTATTTTGTGAAAATTGATCTCACCAAAGGTTATTGGCAGATACCGATGTGTGTTGATGATAAAGAAAAAACAGCTTTTCAAACACCATTTGGACTTTTTCATTTTTGGAATGCCTTTTGGTTGGCAGAATGCACCGGCAACTTCTGCAAGAATGATGAGACAACTCAGGTTGTATGAAATGTCTGCTGTAAGTTTTTTTGATGATATTTTGCTGGTTTCACAAACATGGAGTCATCTACTGAGATGTTTGGAAAGTGTTTTTGAAAGACTCCGTTCTTTTGGTTTGACAGCAAGGCCATCAAAAATCATGGCGGGTTTTCAAAAACTGGAGTTTTTGGGGCATACAATTGCTGTGGGTTCGATGCAGCCAGAAACGAAGAAAATGGAAAAGATTTTGGCCATCAAAACCCCATGTTCAAAGAAACAGGTTCGTTCACTTATTGGACTCTTGTCTTATTACAGGCGTTATGTCCCTAACTTTGCAACTCTCACAGCTCCATTAACTGAGTTGACAAAGGGTTCCAAGCATTCATCTATTGATTGGACTCTAGATTGTCAGAATGCTTTGGAAGCAGTTCAAAACGTTTTGAATTCTTCTCCTGTTTTACTTTTGCCCAACTTGGCGAAAGATTTTGTCCTCAGGACTGATGCAAGTTCAACAGGAATGGGTGCTGTTTTTTTGCAAGAACATCAAGATTTATTGCATCCAGTACAGTTTGCAAGTAAGAAGTTAACTGATGCACAGTCAAAGTATTCTACTATTGAACGGGAATGCTTAGCGATTGTGTGGGCACTTGCAAAATTTGAGTGTTTCTTGCAAGGCAAGTTTTTTGTCCTGCAGACGGATCATAGACCTCTGACGTTTTTGAAGACATCAAAAACAAAGAATAACCGTCTGTTGCGGTGGCCTTTGGCGATTCAGCAATTCAGTTTTAGGGTTGATCCAATTTCAGGGTCCAGCAATGTGATCGCTGATATTTTGTCTCGACAGCAATAAGCAGGGTGTGTGTTTTCAAGTTTTTGCTGTTGAAAGTTGAACTTATATCTTTGTATTTGAGTAATGGAATATTGTCGTGTGCAATATTGATTACTTGCAGTAGTGATAGTTGATGCATTGATGCTGTTTTGGGATATTTTTTTTTGAAACAATGTTTTTTATAAATGTACATTTTTCTGTTCACATGTACTCATGTCATTTTGGGAAAGTATTTTTCAGAATACTGTCAATGGTATATTTTTTTGTGAACTCCTATACTCTTCTTTGAAAAAAATTTGATGAATCAAAATTTTTTTTATCGGAGGTTGGGGGGTGTCATGTGAATGAGAAAAGTGTTACGTGAATGGAAAAGTTTCATGTCAAAGAAAAGAGTGTTAAGAGATTTTGTAATTTTTGCGATTGTGGAATGGAACCTACGGTTTTGATGCTTTTTTGTATTCATGGAGTGCAATCGCCGGTGATGTGGAAGAGTAGGACGCTGAGTGGATTGTGAAGTGTGTTCACCCAATGTGAGGAAGGGTGGAAGATTATTGTTTCTTCAGAGGAGCTCTGGACACAGACATAGGAGGATGTCTGATTGTAACCCTCGTTGGGTTTTAACATAGTTAGGACTAGGATTGTCCTATGCAACCCTGGGTTGGGTGTGCTATACGATTGGACCGGTTTGTCCGATGCAACCCTAGAGAATGTCAATATGTGCCTTCTAACCCACCCATCTTATTTTGCACGAAAACCCCCCTTTTCACAAACGAATTTCTTCCTTCTCATGCTACTTTTTGCCAAAACTAACGCCTTTTCTACAATCAAAATTAACATGCAAAAACCTCCAAAAATCGATGTAATCGTTATTTTAAAAATGGGGGGCTTACGTGCAAAATAAAAATGGGTGGGTTAGAACACAGATATTGTCATTCTCTCTGATTAATCTTCTACCTCAAGCACTACTAATAAATCAGAACAAACAACTGGCTTTCCGTCTTGGTTAGTTATTTTTACACACACTGAATGTATAGGCCCTTCAACTAATTCTTTAAACCGGCTGTCTTCACCAAATGTGCTTAACTGATAATCGCAAAACCCCGCCTTAATTGATGGTAGTACTCCTAGAACTGTAGATGGATTGCCATCAAATAAATTAGTATTTGTTTTTAACTCTCGTAAATGGACATACAACATCGGGTTAACGAGAAAATCACATGGTTCATTACCTTCAAATTGATAGATGTTTTCTCTTGTACTAAATGTATAAGATCTGCTAGTACTGTGGAAGCCCAAGATTCTAGCAAAACCTTTAGGAAAAGTGTACTCTCTTCTTTCTTCTAGTGGAAAATGCATAGTAATTCTGAGGTTTGCTTCGTTAATTTTTAGCAATATGCCTAATTCGTTAAATACTTCTTTTAAAGAACAAAAGCTGTAATAGCCTTCTGGTATTTTTTCATGAGTTATTTGATTGCCCCCTTCATTACTAATATTAATCCAGTTATTCTGAGCTTCTTCAGATATATTAAACCACTTAACTTTAAAACCAATTTTTCTAAGAGCAACCCTACTATTACCGCGCCTATTGTTAATTGGATACTTTAAAAACACGCACTGGTTTTGCTTGGTTATATAAATGTACATCCTTTTAAATCCTTTGTTTTAAAAATCTATTTAAAATGGAACCTTTTAAATATAATGAAAGTGCCACTTACGACGTAGGAGGGGTTTATGAGCCCAAATCTTTGGACTTTAGTAACCTAACCATTGCAGTGGATGAATCATATGGCTTCCAGGTTAGACTTGTAAACCCACAAACTAGATATTTAAATCCCCCAATAAAGAGTGATAGAGTGCCATCAGCATGGTCAACTCACCCCATGGCTTTTTACCAGAATCAGTTAAATTTTGCAGTTTACTGCTCAACCACTGGCTGCGGTGTTTCATATACAAACCATTTAAACCACCCCAATCTCTTAGTAAGGTCAGTATATAACTTTCATGTTTATTACCAGTATAGACGCATACTAACTGAACTACAAGTACGCCTCCCCAATGACAACGCGTTTAATCCATTTCTCAGCTCAATGGACAATAATGCATATGAAAGAATCTGCAACGAATTTAACATTAACCCTTCAAATAACTTTAGACAAAAGTTAGACCGCAATCACGGGTTGGGCACATTGTATTTGTGGGGTCAGCGTAGAGAATATAATTTTGACTACTGGCCCGGCCACACCTCTTTTAAGCCAAACTCCCAAGTTAGATTGGGATCAATAGAACAAAAACACCCCAATGCTTGGGCAACATTTATCTTAGATAAAAGTGAAGGCCTAACAATGCCAGGAGTGCAAAGACTTAATGACTCCATACGCACGTACGTTTGGTGTCTATTAGGAGCGCAAGCACAGACCAAGTCTAGCACAGTGGATCAGTCTACGGCTTTCACGCCAGAAAACAATTTCTAGCTAATTTAGAAGATGCTATTAACTCTGCTGTTGATTTACCTTCCAGCATACAAAGGTACCAAAACGTTCTTTTACATGCTAGGTCAAAGGTTGACTTTGTTGTGGGCCATGGATTATACATGCTGCCTTCTGACCTTAGACTACAGATTGGCATGATACAGAATTATAATAATGAAATTCTCATAGCCGGAGACGACCAAAACTTAGGACACAATCAAGGTTTAAACACAAGGCCCGCACCAGCCATTTTAAAAAAAGTATCTAGCCCTGAAAGCGACCCCCCACCAGTTATAAGCAGCCCACAGCCAGAAAGCGGTCCAACACCACCTGTTGATGTACCTCACCCCAACAGACACACTAGTGAAAAGACATCCCTTGTTGTGTTTTTAACTTTTACTGGATTAGCCATACTTTATTTCACTAAAAATTAAACCGGCAGCCAGCACTCCTAACGTCCACAGATGGTCAGCCATATAACCAGCCACTTTGCCTATAGTAGACAAAACCCAACTAACAACACTGCCTATTATGCCAGGCAGAGCATCAAGCGCTTTGACAGCTAACTTCTTTAATAGGTTTGCCAGATGGTGCAATTGTTTTCTAATCCAACTTTTACCGGGCTGAGGCGTTGGAGGTGCTACTGACCCTGTTGGCGCACTGCCGGTTAATGCATAAACCAGTGTAGAGATAGCAAACCCAACGGCTGTTAATATACTAACTATTGTAATCCCCTGCTCTCTGAACAGAGTCCTTATTCTTTCTGCTAACGTAGTATTTTCATGAAGGAGTCTGTTTATAGTTTCTTTGATTCTGTTTGTTTGTAATACTATTTGTTCTCTGTTAGTAGACAGCGTTTCTAACCTGTTTGCCCTGAGTGACATTAAATCCTGTATTTTCTGCTGTATTCTAGCCTTTACTTCTAACCCTAAATTGTTATCATCTGCATCAGCCAGTTTATTTTTTTTCTTCTTCTTCTATCTAGCTCACCAAGTTTTGTCAAGTTGTTTTTTAGCTCGCCATTTATTCTCTGTAGAGTAGCATCAAGAGCCCTGATTTCACGCAGAGCAGCTTTAAGACCCTCGAGTTCACGCTCAGACAATGGAGGATCATCAGTTGTTTGTAAGGCTGCTTCTTCATCAGGACTCAGCTCACCTTCTCTTTGACTAGGCGATGAAGAATCGGCAATTGTTTTTAACTGTGTTTCTTCATTAAAACTCGTCTCAACTTCTGCTATTACTTCATCTGCTCTTTGACTTAATTCTTGAAGAGGTATGTTTTGCATTTCAGACTGCGCTGGCATCCTTTGCTTTAAGTTCTGTAAAGCACTAACAGCCTTAGACCTTAGAGCAGACTGCCTTGGATCTACAATATTTAATCGCCTTCTGACCCGAATAGGAATCTCCCCAAGTGAGCCCGGAATTAAAAACTCGGAGGGGTCCCGACTATCAGTAACTTGTTTACGCATTTGTTTATTGCCCTTCTTATATTTCATAAACAAATGACCTTCCTCGTCTCCACCCACTTTTCCCATCTCAAAATCGTTAGGATCGAGCACGTCTGGCAGCCCTCGTCCTATACTTCTATAGAATGATTCAATTCGTTGTCGCAATAGTTCTTGACGCTGCCTAGGGAGTAAAGAACCCGCTTCTGCTCCTTCAAGTTCATCTTATATTGAACGGCCCGGTTCTATTTCATCTTCATCTTCTTCAATAGGATCAATCGCGTCAAAATCTTCATCAGCCATATTTATATATTTAATATTTTTTGTTTTATAAAAAATGAACCCATACGGTTGCGACCTTCATCCATTCAGAAAAGCGAAGAAGCCCCAAGGCATAAAAGGCATAAGACAGACTGTGCGCGTTGTAAATAATCCATCAACAATTGAGCCCAATGAAATGTTAACAGTAAGATTTAGTGACCTCGGGCCTGACGATGTTATAATGCCAGGCACTGCCAAGCTATTATTCAAAATAGATATTGAGTCGGCGGATCCTAATGCTACTGTCGTTGCTAACCTGGGCAGGGCCATCATTAAAAATATGGTAATTAAACTGGAAGGTAGAGAAGTCTTCTCACTGAGTAGCGCAGACATTTTTAATCTCTATTCTGATCTGTGGCTGCCTAGAACAGAAAGAAAAGACAAAATCTTTCAGGGGATCCAGAGCCCAAACGGTCTTAAGCACAGGCTTAATGCTGCAGATGCAAAGGCAGATGAGGGAGACCAGGCAATAGCGCGAGCATTTAAGAACAGATTTTGCATCCCTCTAGATTTTGAACTGTTAAAAACCCATCAGCCATATTACCAAGGCGCACTAAGAGACAAACTTACTTATGAACTGACATTCAATGACAGCGGGTCTGTTATTCTGTCCGAAGACCCAACAGCTAGATACACTGTGAGTAACATCTCTCTTAATTTTGACGTTGTTACTAACCCCGAACTGGCTAGAACAATCTTAAACCAGTATAAAAGTAGGACGGTTGTTTACTTTGAAAGAGTTTTACACCACAGTCTAGCGATTAAAAACAAGCAAGACGCTGTCTGGGAAATAGCTATAAGCAATTCTTTAAGGTCCCTAAAGGGGGTTCTCTTGCTATTTACTAAACCCCCAGCTCCTTTTAAGAGAGAATCTGAGGTGTTTTACAACCCAAAAATTGAGCAGTTGTCTTGCACAGTAGATGGCAAGCCTTTTCAGCTGTATTCAGCCGGACTTTTACCTGACCAACACTTTGATGAAATAAGAAAGTTATTTGCCGGAGGCAGACAGACAAGCCCCACAGCCGATCATGTGTGTAAAAAACTTCACCTTCACGATGTAAGACTCGAAGATTATCTAACAGACAAATATGGATTATGGCTGGATTTTAGATCCACGTATGACAACAGACTGCACGGGAGTGGAAGAAGGGTAGGGTCAGATGGCATACTCATACAGATTAATAAGGAAAAGGAGGAGAATGGCCAGATACAAATGCACGTTTTTGTGGTTTATGACGCCCAGCTGAACATTGAAGAAAATAGACTGAAAGAAATAGCCTATTAAAACAGATGGATAGTTTGAACTTCTTGCCCAAAGACCCGCACTGTTCGCTTATTTGTGGGATTACTGGGTGTGGGAAAACTGTCTTCGTGCTTGATTTGTTACAGTCTACAGGTTTCATTACGAGTACATTGTTATATTCTGCACAACCATTAAGCACAACAAGTCTTACAAAGAAAGGCAGTTTGTTTGGACAGACGAGAATATATTTTTAGTTGATCCTACTGACAAGCTAAGCGACTGTTTAGAACATTACTATAGGCTATTTGAGGGAACTGAAACGCTGTTTATTATTGATGACTGTTCAGCCGAACAAGACATTGTTAAAAAAAAGGACTCTGTCTAAGCTAGCCTTTAGTGGAAGACACGCATTAGTTTCTGTTTGGCTCTTAACTCAAAAATACAATGCTGTCTTAAAAGACTTTAGATCGCAGTTAAAATCAGTCATCTTATTCTATACTAAGGACAAGGATAGTTTTGAAGAATGTTTAAGTGAAAATTATATAATCAGGGACAGGGATGAACTAAAAAAAATAAAAGAGCAGTTAGAAAAATCTAAGCACGCTAAACTATGCTTACGGACTGACCCGCCAGTTTAATACGTTTGCTTATAACACATTGTTTTATTACAGATTATTTATAATAAATTGTTTATAATAAAAAGAATGTCTCGAGGGCCAGAATCAAAAGCGGAGTTAGCTCCTAAATGCGTTTCAGTAGAGCTAAAAGATCTAGCAGACACAACTGACTTTGATCTAATAGGAGTGGCAGGAAATGTTTATGGATTTGAGTACACCGACGATGGCGTTTACAAACGAATAGAAATTGAAGATAAAAAAACGGCAGCAATATCCTACCCTGGACGAGATAAGAAATCTAAGGGCAAATGATTTTGGCAAACACGAATACAAACTTCATAAACGAGAGAATGCCTGGGCGTTGCTTCCTGACATTAACTGGGATTTAAAGTTTGAACTACGAAGCCCCTATGTATACTTTGATAAGAAAAACAATTTTAGAAAAGCTTTGAATGAAGGACACCTTCTTATTAGCCTAGTCCCAGGAACACAACAGAAAAAGATTGAAATAACTAAGCAGGGCCCTGAATATATGCTGCGGAGAAAGCTGCCCTTAGCTGAAGTGGGGGATGACACCATTGGCTTAGAATTTAACCCAAAACTAGAACCACTGCCTAGAAAAATGACGATGCTTTTTCGCTTATTTATTACTCCGAGGGAGTCTGATCCTAGTTTGCCAGAAGATGTGTTAATCAGAGGTGTAAAAATAAAGTCTGAAATCTTGAATGGGCCTCTCAGGCTTGTTATTGCTATTACTAAAAATGGGGATCAAATAAACACTTTTGTATCTTCCGACAAAGTTACTGTGATGGTTGACAAAGACAAAGACAAACTAACAGCACTTGATTTTATTTTCATTAAGTATGTTGATTTTATTGGGTTTTACTCTGTTGATGAAGTGCTGCCAGAAGAGTTAATAAGAAGATATGTACAAGATTAATCTTAATTAAAAAATTAATCTTAATTAAAAAAAAATGGATGATCAGGCTCAAAAGTTTAGGTTAGAGCAAATAACTGAACTTCAAGAAGAAATAGAAAGTGACTTGGATAAGTATAGGATTACTAGAAAGAAATATGCTAAAGTTTTAAATACTCTTTCTTATGTGATTACTGGCTCATCAGCTGTAGCGAGCGTAAGTGCTGGGTCTAGCGTTGCTCTTTTAGCTACTGGCGCTGGAGCGCCAGCCTCTTTAGCATTAGGGAGCCTTGGTTTGGGTTTAGGTGCTATGTCTATGATTGTGAGTGCTGTTTTAAAAAAATTAACGCCTAAACTACAAAAGCACACTGCCATTGTAGCCCTAGCATCAGCAAAACTTTGTTCATTAAGACTGAGAATAAGCAAAGCATTGCAGGATGAAAACATTACAGCTGAAGAATTTGAGCGACCTTATGGCTGATGGTGAGGATTACAGACGACAAAAAACTGAACTTCAAAAGGAGTGGAAAAGACTTTTACTTCGCAACAGGTAGACACTGAGACAATCAAACAGAACATTGAAAAACAAGCAAACAATCAGTTAAACCCAAAATAGACTAAAAAAATAAGATGTGAACTAAAATAAATAAATCATAAGTTTAACAACAACAAAAAAAAAATACTTTTTTTTTTTTTTAACTAACAGGCACTGTGTTTGGTGGAACAACTTGCAACTCTTCACGAACAAACGATCTTTTAGGGGCGGGCTTTTTAGAAGAAAGAGTTTCTCTTAAATAATATACGGGAGGGGCTGTTTTCACAATTCTTTCAACTTCATATACGTCTACGCTCCATATAGGGTCTGTGGCTCTAATTTTAACATCGCCCTCTGCCTCTCCAGGCGCATACAAGTATCTTACTTTTAATCCAAAAGGTCAAGAGTTTCTGATTGCCTTGGATGTCTTCAGTAATGCTAATTTTTTTTAATTTGATCGCGTTTACTGGCTTAAGGCCTGTTGCTTTAAATTCTTCGTTGTTCATGGCGCGTAAGACTGCTGGCAATCTCCTAACCCATTCTGTGTTGCGTGTTTTGTCCATAAGGTATCTATGATATTGATAGGTAAACAGGCGCTCAGCTAGATTCTTATTAAAGTTTTCTACTAGAGCCTGGGAGCGATGGTTGCCTGGAATCCCTCTCTTAACTGTAACCCGATGTCTTAAAAACAGTTGGTTTACAGCTCCTTTAAACTCTTTCCCATCATCAACCTGGATCAACCTAGGATACTTTAATGGACCTCGCATATATATTTGTTGTAAAGCCACAGCCACAGCAGTTGAGCTTTTATCCGTTAAAGGCTCAGCATCTTTATACCTTGAAGCCATGTCAACAACTGTAAGAGCATACTTAAACTTTTTTCTTCTAACTTTGTCATGTGGAAGATACAACAAGTCCATCTGGTGGGTGTCATTAGGAACTGAGTTAACGAATCGAGGCCTTATTATTCTTTTTGGGGCAGGCAGATATATTTGCCAGATCGCTTGTTTTGAAAGCCAGTCTTTCGCTTCTGATTCAGACACCCTAGCAGCTTTACTCAGTTTATCAATAGCGGCCTTTCCTTTCCAATACCCTCTAGGAGAATAATATATTTTGTACTTCGTATCGTCCATAAGAAGGGACTGTTTTTTTTTATTACATTTTAACTATGTTTTTAGATTGAATATGCAAGAAGAAAGACTGCTCCCATAAGACCTATAATAAAGCCTATTTCTACCATTTTCTGATCCTCAGATGGTTCATAAAAGTCAGACAGTTCTGGCGGTGACGATGTTAGAAACTTCTTTCCTGTCACTAAGTAATATTCATTCATTGCTTCATCAACGTCTGTAAATGTGTGCTCTGCATGTCTCTGTTCTCTTAACTTTTTATTAATAAAGTCTAAGTGAGCAATTCTCCTTTTCTCGTAAGCGTCTCTTGCCTTAGCTAAATCTTCCATTGCCTTGTTATGACGTTCTCTCTCTTCATCAGACCGCAATTTACTAAACATATAACTGCTGCCAGAGAAAGCCAATGCATTAACAATAGCTCCTCCCACCATCAGAACTAATCCAGACATCTTTTTATAAATGAATGAATCTTTTTTATAAATCAATATTTTTTAGAATGAATCTTTTATAAATCAATCTTTCTGGGATAATTCCCTGTGTAACAAGAAAGTCTTTTGAGGCAATCCCTGCCGTTATTACAGCTATAACCTTAACAACATCCTCAATGTCTAACCTTCCTAGATCAGCCGGCCTCATCTTAAACATGTTTTTTGCTAACACGCTGTACCCTATACTAAGACCGCTGATTACAGCAGAGTGGTAAATAGTATTGATGATCTTTGCGGTGCTCATGTTTTTTTATTAACTAAAAAAATAATTAAAATAATCATAATATGAAAGACTGTCTATGTGCTTTTTAATCAGATAATCTTTTGTTGCTAGAGCTAAAAATAAGGTTGTAACTAGTTTCGGCGAATCTTCTATCTTTCCCATGTTGGGCGGTTTTATTCTTAACAAACATTTTGCTAGGGTTGAATAAACTATAACACCAACAATGGGTACTGCATAATTAACCACCGTTAAACTCATGGTTTTAAAAAAGGGTTTATTATTTTTATTGCTTTTAAAAAGAGTTTAAAAATGGATTGCGACGAGCTATTAAAGTGTGAGGAGGCAGCAGACCCAAACCTCTGTCATAAAGAAAGATTATACTCTCTGGCTGCATGTGGGAAAACCAGGCAGTATTTAGGCGTTGAACTAAGTATCGAACAGATTCAGCAATTATCTACATCAGACGTTGAGAAGTATTACGCTAGGTACGAAGCACAGCTAGGATAAAAAATGGTTAGATCGGTGGGACAGACAATGATTAGTTTATATGCTAAGTTAGTAGGCAAGATAGCGCCGATTGATTCAGAAGAAGATTTAAAATATGACTTAACACAAGATCCGGTTTTAACCAAGTCCCTAGAATCTCTTGCATGTGACATGTATTATAGATTTGGGACGTTGCTATGTCCATTCATCATGGGATTAATTACTTTCAATCATATTAATTTTAATATTAATTTTAATCACACTAAAAAAAAAAGAGCGAGCAGGAGAAGATTGCGACTCCACAGGAGCAGAATGCCCCACAAGTGTCCCACAACTGAGTGTCCCACAAGTGAGTAGTGTTACTAAAGGTAAAAGTCCTGGGCGTGTTGAGGCCGGCCGTAAACTAGCTGAATGGAACAGACTGCAAAAAGCAAACCAAGAAGCAAAACAAAAATTATTAGATAGTAATACAACATCAGCACCAGCACCACCACCGTCACCAGCAACACAATCAAACTATAAAATGTATTATTATGTATTGGGGGTATTGTTGTTGGTGGAGGGCTTTTGGCATACAAGTGTCTAAAACCATACTTAGCAACAAAGTTACAAATCCCCACAAAAACAGTAAAAGAAGAAGAACCAGCCTCTGCAAAAAAAAGCACAACCTCCTTCTGTAAACCCATTATTTTTACTAAATTAGTTTTTTAATGTGTTGTTAAGTACAGGTTAGGTCAGTTATAACAAGTTAAGTGTAAGTAAAGTGTAAGTAAAGTGCAAGTCATGTTAAGTACTAGTTAAGTACTAGTTAAGATCTTAAGTAAAGTACTAGCTAAGTACTAGTTAAGATCTTAAGTAAAGTACTAGCTAAGTACTAGTTAAGATCTTAACTTAAGTCAGCCAAGTTAATCTTTTAAGTCAGTTCTCCAGTGACCTATAGCGTATGAAAACCCAGGATTAACGTAAGTTCGCTTGTTATTGTTAGAGACTAGTGATTTCTTATTAACAGCAGTTGTGTTTACTTGATGAAGAGTAGAGCGCAGATTAACATTTGTGTGATGAAATACTTTGTTTTCAAAGAGAGCCTGCTTGTAGTTGTCGTGACTTATATTTTTTTTTACAACTTCTTTACTTATGCCCTTAGCCTTCTTCATTACAGAAGTCTGGCTAGCAACACTATACATCTTTGACCGCAGACCAACATATTCTCGTATAACTGTTCCACTAAGTTCGTCCTTCATCTTTCCAATCACTTTCTTGTTTACAGTTGAATGTAAGGGGCCGTCTTTAGGATAGTCACATGTGTCATACCACCCATCGGCTCCTTTAGCTACTTCTGCTTCTAAATCCTTGTAAAAATCTTCTGTTGGGACATCCAGAATAAAAGAGTCAGTGTCTGTGTAAAGAACTCTGGACTCTGGATACAGCGGTTTAAAGTAGTCATACAGAAATTCTAGCATTAACAACTTTGACAGCTCTAACACAGTAAACCCAATAAACACCGGCTTGTCCAACTTCACATTCTGTTTCTTCATCATAACGCCAACCAGGCTGTCGCTAAATCTTCTGAAGTCTTGGTAGTTAGGTTTAGAGACCAGCCTAATTGCTCTTTGTTCTTTTGTAACTAATCTTACATCTTTACGCTTGTGTGGGTTCTCCATGGTTTTGCCAAAACAACTGTTGTTCATTAGTTTAAAAAAGTCTTTTTCTGAAGCGTCAGTGGCCGCAGTCCTCAGCTGAGTATTCTTCATAATATATGGTTTCATAAAGGGCCCTTGTTCAAATTCTATAATTCTATGAATGGCGGTAAGTTTTAGTCCGTGTCTTAGGTAAAACTGTAGCAGTCTGTAATGACATACGTACTTAGTTTTGTGGCGAAGATTGGGCACAAGCTTAGGCGGTTCTGTGGGGGTCATCTTTAAGCTTTCTGCTGCTAGGGGGTAATCATTATGGAGGTCATGCAACTCTGTAGGATATTCTAAGTCTACCTCTAAGATTAATTCTATTGGATAATCAGGCGTGAGGCGCGGTAGATAACTCAACATTTTATTAACGTCATGAGGCCCTACGAACATTTTAAAGTTTCTCAATGGCAGTGCCTGGCTCATGGCCCACCCATACAGATTGTTGGCATCTAAGTACATTAGATAGTTAGATGGTTTAGTGGGGTCATAATCATCTAAATACTTATTGTTGGCTTTGCAGTAAGGGTGCGAGGCCATGCTAATGCCTCCCCTCAGCCCATCTTCAATCATCTGGAGTGTAGCCAGATCAGATATTAAGTCAATCTCAATTTTTGTAGACTTTAAGAATGCGTCCCAAGAAAGGCCGGGGCAGAAATGTAATGTGATGAGTCTAGTCCGTAATGTTTCATGCATGTAGATCTGTAATTCTGAAAGACGTCTGCCAATAAACACACGTCAGCCATTAGATACTGATCGTGATAGTCGCCCATTGTTTGACAGTGTAATTCTGTCCAGGCTTTCTGTGCGTGTTCATAGTCAGCATCGGCTATGTCCTTTCCTCTAAGACTAGAAAAGAAAGCACCTTTAGGAGGAAGTGAGTCTTCATCAAACCTTTCCCACGAGTTCATGTATTCATAAGGATAGACACCTTTACGTACTAAAGATGGGTCAAAATATTGTTTAGTTATTGGGAAGTCTTGTAGAGATCCTGATAATTTATCCAAACTTGCCATCAGATGTTGGGCAGAGTCATAAAAGGATAAACAGTCAATAGTAAAGGTCATGTACTTTTCTGAAGACTGTGCAATGCAGCTGACCCTCTTATATTCAGAAGTTATTGCTTGCATGATGAAATGAGAATCATAGCCTCGTAAGTTATGAAAGAAAATTGGCAATTTCCAGGTCTTAGGGTCAACATTAAGTTGAAGATTACAACTGTCGTGTGCTGCTCCCCTGAATTTCCCAGTAATGTGATCGTGGTCTCTCACTGTTGGGTTTGCTTCCGCTGCTGTCGCGTCTTTACTATTAGGTGTTAGCTCTGAGCCGCATATCCAGCAGTGTGTTGATGATTCATAGCGCCTTTGGTCTTCGGGAGTCATCCTAATGTCTGAGAGATTCAGTTGATTGGAGAATTGATTGCGAAGTTGTTTCATCTGCTCCAAAAATCTGCAGGCTGCATTGGGGCCTCTGTAAATCTCTGGCGTTGTGTGTTGACCGTCTGACCTAACAATAATAAACGCATAAGAACAAATCTGATGGTGGGATAATAAGGTTGTTTTTTGTTTTTCTAGTTGTTGTGGGCCGTAGTACTGTGGCAAGATTGATTCAAAGTCAGCATAAACTACGTATGGGCTCATCTGCATCTTGCGTACATTCTTAAAACTAACTTTAGACCCTGGTTTGGGTGTAAGAAGTTTAGTTTCGCAGTCTACAAAACTTTTACAATGATTTGTATGACTGGCAGCTGCTTCTATACTAGGGATTCTGACCAAACACCTTCTACAAAGCTCCTGTTTAAATTTGTTCGTTGTAGTATAGGCCATAAGTCTGCTTATTGATCTTATTAACACATAATGGCTCTTTAGACCGTCTGCAAACAGTATCAAGTCGACATGTTTGTTAAGTGGATCGCCTAAAGTAGGAGCTTTGGGAGAAATCCTTAGAGGGACTAGATTGTCTACTACAGACCATGTGTATACGTTTACAGTTCTTGGTTTGTTTTGCTCTTCAAACTGAGATAAACTTTCTATGTTTACTGGAAAGGTTATGTTATTAAAGTTCAGCTCATTTATATATTGTTCATAATTGGAAACTCTGTCTGCGTGCTTTTTAACAGGATGTAAATGCGCCAAAACACACCACATGAAACACATATTGTCAGAATTTTGTATGTTTAAGACTGCTCGTTTTAACACTAACTCTCTTGGAAGAGGAAGGTAAGAATTGCCAACTATAGGATAGAACTTTGTTTGTCTTAATCTGATTTCAAGGACTGTTCCTTCAGACCAGCCGGAGCCGCGCAATTTCGCTTCTTCACTTGCATGGTTAAGCTGTGTAAGCATGTAATCAGCCCATTCAGAATTAAAGTCGTAATAGCTGATTACTTCTTTCTGTTTAGTTGAAACCCAGACTTGCATGTTTTTATCATCGGGGGTTATATAATCAATCAGAATGGCCAACAACACTTTTACTGGCAGGCCAATTTGAAGAGACTCTGGGATTTTAGAAATGGCATGTGTTACGCTTTCCTGAACGCTTGAGGGGTTAATAATGTCCATGTCTACTTCACTAAACGTATTGCTTAATTGTTCATTGCTGTCAAATATCTCCTCCCACGTATATAGTTTTCCAACCTCGGATTTACTTGTGGGGTTCATTTTTTTAACCCACAATATTTACGTAAATTAAAAAAATAAATGTAAGTAAAAGTAAGTAAACGCGCTTTTATTCTTCGCCCAAGCGTTGCAATACTTAAAGACACCCTAATCTTACAAGAACGCCTGCCAATACTTTAGCTTTTTCTGAATCACTACAGTCAATGTTTAACTCTTTGATTGCTTCGTCAAATAGTTCACTATGATTTTTTATTAAATTGTTTACATCATTCTCAAACCCAGATTCACTAAAATCAATGTTTAACACTTTCATTGTTTCGTCAAATAGTTCATTACAATTTTCTATTAAAATCATTAGATCAGATTCGCTGTGTTTGGTCGTCATTTTTAAACCTAAAAATTAAATAAATAAAAAAATAATTGTAAATTCAGCTGTTATTTATTACTCATAGTCTTTTACTAATCTTAAAAACTGTCCAGGTTTAAAGGCAACAGTTACTCCTTCAGGGTCAGTAGAAGCAGTCAGATCAAGATCTTCAGGAGCTATTTGATCAATTAAAATGGCAAACAACTTTATAACTGAATAAGGCCAAGAATGTGGTAGTTTACTGATGGCGTTCCTTACGCTTTCCCGCATATCGACGCGCTCAAAAAGATCCGTAATTAATTCTTCAAACTCTTCTCTGTCAACCCCCCAGCTCCTTTCCTCCAACTCCCACATTCTGAATATATCAATAAGCTCTGCAACTTCGGGCTTCATTTTTTAAACCAGATTATAAACACCAATTAAAAAAATTAAGTAAGCCGTTCCTATTGTCTTGCGCAAGAATCAGAAGAGAGGAGAGAATGACAATATCTGTGTTCTAACCCACCCATTTTTATTTTGCACGTAAGCCCCCCATTTTTAAAATAACGATTACTTCGATTTTTGGAGGTTTTTGCATGTTAATTTTGATTGTAGAAAAGGTGTTAGTTTTGGCAAAAAGTAGCATGAGAAGGAAGAAATTCGTTTGTGAAAAGGGGGGTTTTCGTGCAAAATAAGATGGGTGGGTTAGAAGGCACATATTGACATTCTCTATCCTGGTTTGGGTGTGCTTAACCCTTGGTGGGTGTAATATGCCTGGCGTGGCAAGTTTCACTCAAGTATAGAGTGTAGATGTAGACTGGAAGTCTACTAGGGTAGGCTTGTCGCTTATTCCCTAGAAGGTGAGTACCAGTTGGGGTTGTAAACTGGTTAAAGCAATTACAGTAAAGGTGTAATTGTAATGATAACAGAAGTTTGATAATTATAAAGTTTTGATGATATTGCGCTATTTGGGAAAAAAGAGAAAGATGAACGTTGAACGCGAAAAGAAAAAATGAATTGAAAAATAAGTAAATAAAATATTGTTGTATAAAGATTTCTTTCTGTACCCCAACTGTAGGTAGGAATAGGTTGGCGGAACAAGACTCATGTGAGTGTTCTATATTGATTTTGGAGTGAATGTGAAAGGAGTTAAAAAGGAGCTATGAATAATAAGAGAGAAAGAGAAAAAATAAATAAAATTCATTTTTAGAGGTTAACCCTGGACCTAGGGTTTCGTTACAGAATCCCTCAGCGTCCAGTGGTGTTCCAGGCTTGAGGTGTACCAGCCTAGTGAGGATCCAGGTTGTGGTGGTCCAGAGGTGGTACAGCCAAGTGCACGAAAGCTCCTCGACAAGTCAAGAAGATGACTTGTCTTTACTGCTACTATTTAATATAAAAAGAACTGATAGTGTAACATGTGTGTGAGTGTGTTTGATTTTTGATAAAACTGTGAATATTGTATTATTGTTTGTATGTGGGGAATTATCTTGTAAAGAAAAGAAATAATTGTTGGAAAATGCAGTGAAGTGAAAAGAAGAATTAAGACCCTTTTCTTTATTGAGTAAAGGGAGCGTTTTATAGAAAACTTAATTCAATTGTGATAGTGCTCCTTTGGGTGAATGGAGTGATTGCGTGTTGCGTACGAAGTAAGCATACTGTGTTTGTGAATGCAAGTGTGTATATGCACAAACATGGGTGTGTGACAAGTGGATTACCGCTCAGCCCGAAAAAACATTTTTCTTGATTATCTTTTGGGGCTTTTTTTGTGTGTGTTTGTCTGATTAGATTAATTGTTTATTGCATTGAGTTTTAGTATATGGTGTGTATTTTTTGAATACTTCCCCGTCTCCAGCTTTACGGGAGACAGTTGCCATTAGGGTGCTGTTTGAGGGCCTCTTGCTTTTTCTGATTTCCTCTTTCTATACCGGACCTGTCTATTCTTTCATTTCCTTTTCACCCCATATACAAAAAAATCTCCAAACCTTCTCTTCAATAGGCGCCTATCTATTTTTTTTTTCATCATTGTCATCTTTTAGGTAGGATTTCCGATAGTGTACGTTTTCTCCCCCTCTTTTTAATTGTTCGTTGATTCTTTGTTTTGTAACTTTGTATTCACTTATTGTTTAAGGCGATTCATTTGTTTTGTAAACTCATCTATTGTTTTACCAAGTAACTAAGTAAGAAAGTAATAACTACAATAAGAACAGTTAAGAACATAAACATTATAAAAATTTATTTCCGGGAAAAAAACTTTATATTTTGTCTGTTTTCTTTTCATGGGGAAAAAAAGAGTTATTAGTATTGGATTGCATGTTTTGTAGCTGTCGTTAGGAAAGAGTATTAGTGAAAATCTCTTTTGGAAAGATCACATTGTCAATTCTTATTAGTGCTTCTCTTTTGTAAGCCTTTATTACTTTCCTGTTTATACCGGCATTTAAATTCTTTATTTGTACATACTGTAACAAAGTTTTTTTTTTTTTAAACGTATATAACATCACATATCGCCTTATTTTAATCATATTTAGTCATTGTTTCTTGTTTGTTTGTGGTAACTATTCATGATGGAAAATTTTGATGAATATGTGAGACAGGCCGAGCGTTTAGGCTTTGAAGGTGATAAATTAGCAAACTATGTCCAACAATGTATGGATAGGGCAGACAGAGAGAGAGAGAGAGAGAGAGAGAGAGAGAGAGAGAGAGAGAGAGAGAGAGAGAGAGAGAGAGAGAGGAAAAACAGAGACAACTAGAAGAAAAATAAAGAAGGAGAAGAAAAAGATAAAGAACGACAAGAAAAAGATAAAGAACGACAAGAAAATCTAAAAAGATTAGAGTTTGAAGAGAAAAAAATACAGAAAGAGATGGAAGAAAATAAAAAAAAGATTAGAGTTTGAGGAAAAAAAAAACTACAGACAGAGAGAGAGGGTAAGGATAAGGAACGGCAATTTAAACTGAGACAACCTGAATTAGAGACTGATGCAGAAATTAAAAAAAATTACAGGCATTGAGAGAACTTCCACCACCTCCATCGGTCGGTTCTGCGAGTACATTTCATCCGAAGTCAACATACATTCCGAAGTTGCCGCCATTCGAAGAAAAAACCGACGATATTGACAGTTTTCTTTTCGGTTTGAGAACCAGGCTACTTCTTGTGGTTGGCCAAAGGAGAAATGGACGTTGTTTATCACGTCACTGTTTAAGGGAAGCGCTTTGGCACTATACCACACACTCGCGGCAAAGGAAGGGTTGACTTGGGATCAATTGAAAGAAGAACTCTTAAAGAAGTTTCAGTGTTCAGCTGACCGTTTTCGTGAGCGTTTCCGACCTATTCGTCCTGACAAGGGAGAATCATTTCCGTCCTTTTTTTTTTTTTTATAAGAATGAGTCACTGTTTAGATAGATGGATAGAGTTAACAAAGACGAGTAAAACTTTCGAATCACTGCGAGATTTGCTACTTTGAGAGCAACTTTTTCAAAGCGTCAGCAAAGATTTGGCCACTTTTCTTAAAGAAAGACAGTTCGATAGCGTTGACGAAATGTGTCAGATGGCGGATCAGTACTGTATTGCTCATCTGGATAAAGGTGTTGCCCGCAAGGAAAATTCGTCCCTTTTCGAGTCTCACGCGGCATTTCAAATACATTCTGGACAAGGAAACTTTAGAAGAGGAAATCGCGCTTCATTCCAAGGTCCGCACTCTTACACGTCTTTTGGCAACAGACAACGACCTTTCCGTGGTCAAGGCCATGTCGGTTCTGGCGATTTCCGTCAGTACCAATACTCACCACCGGAAAGACCTTTTCCTTTCCGAGAGCGTGGTGAACAACAACCGCGCAGACCCTTTGGTCCAGTGTTTGGACAAGGTCGAGGTTCATAAACCAGTAACCAGTTGTCCGCCGACCAAACCATGCGTCGCCATTTTTGTGATGGCAAATTCCATTTGAAACGGGACTGTCCTTTCAAAGGAAGTGGAGCAAAGACTGGATTTGTTTCCACTACATGTGAAGAAGGTCTTGTTTTGGCGCCAGATCAGTCCATTGATGGTCTTCTTTTGGAGGATTGTGCCATTAACGGTTTACAAGGCTCTGTTTTGCGAGATACAGGTTGCACCACAGCTGGTGTAAGGAAATGTTTTGTTCTACAAGACCAATATCTTGACAGTGTTCAGAGATGCAGATCGTTTGGTGGAAAAATTGAAACTTTTCCACTTGCAAAAATTTCCGTTGATACACCATACTACACCGGGTCGCTTACCGCCTGTGTTGTTGAGAATCCAGTTTCCGATTTGATTTTGGGAAATCTACCAGGTGTTGCGACAGTACATGGTGGTGCCGGAGGATCTTTCGTTCCTTGTCTCGTCAGTACAAGGTCAAAAGTTGTAGAGCAGGGAAAACCAACAAAATCGCTCAAGGTTTCAAAACTGAATGAACTAAAAGTTACACCGGACATTGTGAAGACCATGCAGAGAAGAGACGAGACATTGACGACTATATTTTCTTCTGCAAAGCAGACTGTCTCTGACGTACCAACGGACAAGCCGACGTACATACTGGACTCTGACAGGCATGTACCTGGACAAGACAACAAACAGATTGTGGTCCCCAAACCACTGAGGGAAACAATATTACACACTTATCATGTTCCTGACACAATACCTAGGGTGGCTGGAGTGGAAGGGGAAGTAACTATGGCTGTCTATTTCTTTGGTATAAAGTTCTGTAGTGCGGCAGCCATTCTCGAGTCTGATGAGGACGTCGAGGTAAGGGATACTGCAGGTAGAGCTGTTTACGGTGAATTTGACTGTAGGATGGATTGAGTTAAGATGGCAAATGAATTCATGGAGATCCAGTTCAGTCCCCATCCACAGGACGAGGATGTCATCAATAAACCTTCACCACAG
>CM065732.1:67034811-67052311 GCA_033310375.1 Conus canariensis
GTTAACTGTTTTACATACAGATAATTACAAACTGTGTTGCAGTGACATACTCCCCTATTACCTTGACGACTCGACCTGCTCTGCTCCAAAGGATGAAATTTCTTCCTGTGAAGATTTGTTACAGTCATGGGCTTACCGAGGGTTTCTGTGGCTCATCACCTGTCTGTCTCTCACTGGCAATGTCTTTTGTTTCTGTGCACGTTTGCTTGCCAGATCCATGACCTCTTCCAGTGGCTTTAGTGTGTTTGTCATCAACCTGACCATGGCCGACTTTCTGATGGGGGTCTACATAGCTATGATTGGAGTGGCTGATGAACGGTACCGTGGTAGATATCTCTATTATGATGACACGTGGAAAAGCAGTGTGACCTGTAAGGTGGCAGGTTGTCTGTCCCTGCTGTCCAGTGAGGTGTCAGCTCTGGTCATCTGCCTCATCACGCTGGACCGTTTTATTGTCCTTCGTTTTCCATTCAGCACTCTGCGGTTTGGGAGAAAATCATCGGCACTGACTAGTCTTTTAACTTGGTTGGTTGCTTGGTTCTTAGCCGTTTTGCCGTTACTGCCAATGACCGCTCACTGGGAGTTTTACAGCCAGACAGGTATCTGCATTCCACTGCCAGTGACCAGGCGGGAGTTTGAAGGAAGGCTGTATTCTTTCAGTGTAATGATTGTCTTTAACTTCACCCTATTTCTACTTATTTCTTCTGGCCAAGCCATTGTCTATTGGTCAATACAGAGTAACGCCTTACAAAACAACACAACAAAAGTGTCACGTGACATGACGATCGCTCGGCGGTTGATCAGTGTTGCAGTAACAGATTTCCTGTGCTGGTTCCCCATTGGACTGTGCGGAATGTTAGCACTGACTGATACTCCAATCCCAGGAGAAGTGAATGTTGCCCTGGCTATATTTGTACTGCCATTAAACTCTGCTATTAACCCTTTCATGTATACCTTTAACACGTGGGCAGAAAAGCGAAGAAAATCGTATGAAGATAGCCTCATAAAATGGCTAGAAACTCATCCTGACATAATACACAATTCAGAGCATGAGTGATGCTATGTTCATGATAAGATGAATGCACATTTATCTTTTTGTCCTATGTCACTTGCTACAAACATACATGAGATAGTTCTAGGACTTAGCAACGTCATAGTTTACATAGTGAACATGAGGGGAAGAATCATCATGATCCTTCGATTTGCAGATGACATCCATAACTGGGCTGGCAGATCTCGCCAGGCTTGTGTAGAGACTGGATGAAACATCAACTGGAATGAAAAGAGTAAGTTGATGGCTAACCGCCACACCACCAGCACTGTCATCACTGTAGATGAATAGAAGCTGGAAACAGTTCAACAGATCTTTGCCTGTATGCTCATCACACACACACATACAATGATGATAAAGGCATAACCAAGTTTGGAGCTATCTGAGGTCTGACCAGCGCGTTGGGCTAATGCGTAACTCAGACATCTGCTAAGTCGTAGCCATGAGACCCTCTTCTTAAATTCTCTCATCTTGGTCATGACTTATTTATCCATCAGTTCTTAAATCATGCGCAGTGTGGCCTCAAAATTTTGCAGATACGGTGTAGTGTATACGGACTAGTTCGCAGGCAGCGACACTTCCTTGATAACACTGAAACTGAAACTGAAATTTTGCCAGGGATCTGCTTACAATGAGGGATCTGGACTAGGGATCCTCTCAGGGATGCTAAAGATGACGTCAGCACTGCCCAGACAAACAACTCTTTTCAACGTCAATTTTGCGCCCAATTTAAGGAGATAAGTTATCGCTCATTCTCCGTTTTCATTGTCCCAAATATTGTTTATCTTTCCTAAGGAAGACTCAAGAAGTCAAAACGCTTTGTGTTTTGTCTTGTAATTTGTGTGTCTCTTTCTATTTTCACCCTGCAGTCACGTCACTTTGAAACTAAAACTGTGTGGAAGGATTTAGCCTCTTGCACGCACTGGCACACTCCCTCTTATTGTATGCATGCGAGGCAAGGCCCCTCACAATGGAGCTGGACAGTGAACTTCAAGCCGTTGAAATGAGGTGTTACCACAGGACACTAACCAACAGATATACAAGCCATATTACAAATGAAGCACAGCACTAAACCATCAAGCTCCATAATAGATGTGATATAAAGCAAGAAAACACATTTACATTGATATAACAATGCAGCAATATCCAATGGCCTTGCTAAAACAACTCCCCTCGGAATGACTGAGGGAGACAAACAGAGGGGAAGACAGAAACCAAGATAGACTGATGACGTTATGGAGGACGGGGAAAACATTGGAAGGGGTCCAAGCCTTAGTACAGAGCTGTAAGAACTAGAGGAGCCTGGTGCTGAAGGGGCTCACTGGGGAGTGAAGTACAACAAGAAGCCAAGAAGGAAGGAGAAGGAGAAGGATCACAAGAAGAAGAGGAGGAGGAGAAGGAAAAAGAAGGAGAGGAAGAAGAAGAAGAAGAAGAAGAAGAAGAAGAAGAAGAAGAAGAAGAAGAAGAAGAAGAAGAAGAAGAGAGAAAGAAGAGGAGAGGAGGAGAAGAGAAGAGGAAGAAGAAGAAGAAGAAGAAGAAGAAGAAGAAGAAGAAGAAGAAGAAGAGAAGGAGGAGGAGGAGGAGGAGGAAGAAGAAAAAGCATAAGGAGAAGGGTGAGAAGAAGAGGAGGAGAAAACGGGGAAGAGGAAAAAGAAGAAACAGAAGGAGAGAAAAGAAGAAGAAGAAGAAGAAGACACAGAAGACATGGAAGAGAAGAAAAAGAGGAGGAGGAGAAGGAGGAGGAGGAGGAGGAGGAAGAAGAAGAAGAAGAAGAAGAAGAAGAAGAAGAAGAAAGAAGAAGAAGAAGAAGAAGAAGAAGAAGAAGAGCAGAAGGAGAAGGAGAAGAGAAAGATAAGAAGAACAAGAAGAAGAGGAGGGGGAGGAGGTGGAGGAGGAGGAGGAGGAGGAAGAGGAGGAGAAGGATAAAGAAGAAGGAGAAGAAGAAGAAGAAAAGAGAAGAGAAGAAGAAGGAAAACAAGAACAACAAGATGAAGAAGAAGAAGTAGAGGAAGAAGAAACAGAAGAAGAAGAAATGAAAGCAGGAGAAAGATCAGCCTCGAAAACTACGTCTCCAAGAGTGCCAGGCAGACTAAAAGAAAAAAAAAGGGGTGAGAGGACGTGTCCTCCTTCAATCGCTAGAAGAACAGACCAGGTGCCCTCCAACTGGCAGCCATTGGCTTTCAACACTTAAGGCTGCACACATTGTCCTCTGTCAACCCTTCAGGCTGCACACAGTGTCCTCTGTCAACCCTTCAAGCTGCACACATTGTCCTTTGTCAACCCTTCAGGCTGCAAACAATGTCCTCTGTCAACCCTTCAGGCTGCACACAGTGTCCTCTTTCACCTCTTCAGGCTACACACAGTGTCCTTTGTTACCCCTTCAGGCTACACACAGTGTCCTCTGTCACCCCTTCAGGCTGCACACAGTGTCCTCCATCAAACTTTCAGGCTGCACACACTGTCCTCTGTCACCCTTTCAGGCTGCACAGTGGCCTTTGTCGACCCTTCAGGCTGCACACAGTGTCCTCTGTCACCCTTTCAGGCTGCACAGTGTCCTTTGTCAACCCTTCAGGCTGTACACAGTGTCCTCTGTCAACCCTTCAGACTGCACACAGTGTCCTCTATCAACCCTTCAGGCTGCACACAGTGTCCTCTGTCACCCCTTCAGGCTGCACACAGTGTCCTCTGTCAACCCTTCAGGCTGCACACAGTGTCCTTTGTCAACCCTTCAGGCTGCACATAGTGTCCTCTGTCAACCCTTGAGGCTGCACACAGTGTCCTCTGTCAACCTTTCAGGCTGCACACAGTGTCCTCTGTCAACCCTTCAGGCTGCACAGTGTCCTCTGCAGAGTTGGCAGCTGTCCTACAACGTGGCTCTTCAAAGGCATGTCAACAGCAGGGAGTAGACAGACCTGTTGTTTGCCAGCTGCCAGGGGACAGCACAGAACAGGATCAGAGGGAGGGATAGGGTCAGGATGAACAGAGGGAGGGATAGGGTCAGGATAAACAGAGGGAGGGATAGGGTCAGGATGAAGAGAGGGAGGGATAGGGTCAGGATGAAGAGAGGGAGGGATAGGGTCAGGATGAAGAGAGGGAGCGATAGGGTCAGGATGCTGTAATCTGTTTCAAGCTGAGGAAGAGGATGATGCTGATGCTTCCTATAGTAATGATTATTGTGATGATGATGCTGATGATGGTAATGGTGATGATGATGATGATGATGATGATGATGATGATGATGATGATGATGGTTGTAACGAAATGCTTGACAAACCCATCAGTCCCACTCAAACCCCAAACCAAAGAAAAGATTTCAAATCTATGCCCACTCTCCCCTCTCAAACCCCCCCCCCCCCCCCTTTTTTTTTTCTTCTTTTCACTTTGAATGGCGTGAGCCGCTGACTTACACAATCTGAGACAAAGGGAAAAATTACATCATGGGAAACGCGTGACGCATTTCGTTCTTATCGGCTAACCTCCTTTCCCCTCTCAACCCTCCTTCCCCACACGGGGCATACTACGCAGCAGGAAAATTTACGTTGCATTGTAACAATGGCCTGTCTCCCCCCTCCCCCCTCCCCTCCCCCCCACCCCCTGCGCTATCTTCACCCCCCTCCTCCTATCCCGTGGCACAAAGGCATGTTGCCGCTCTCTCCACCGCCCCCCCCCCCCCCCCCCCCCCCGGGTCCATGTGCGGCCTGAGTCGACACAGACAGCAACCAGCAACCCTCCCTCCTTCTCCACCCCTCCCCCTTCTTTCTTTCATATCTACTGTCCATGTGCGCGGACCTGTAAATGATGTCACTGCATTTACCTGCAATGTCTGAATTAACATTTGCGGTCTATGCTAGCATATGTTTCTCAGCCACAGATCTCTTCACTAACTTTAAACGGTTTCCGATGATAAGAATAGATCCTTCCCCCTCCCACTTCTGGTGTTTGACTCACACCTTGTCAGCCAGAGCAGAAACCTGATTTGGCAGTTTAGAATACATATGCAAGACACATGGAGTCATAACTTCACTGACCCCCCAAGACTGCCTGTAGATCAGAACAGTGAAGGACAAAGGGACGACCAGAGAGGTCTGATAACCTACTCCTTGATTCCAAGTCATTCACTGGTTCATTCCCAGGAAAAGTGAGTTGGAACTATGTTTTACATTTTTCGAATCTATGTGTTGATTCTATGTATGCCATGTGGGTTAACATGGTAACTTTGTACAAATACTTGGTGACATTTATCAAGCTGATGAATGATTATTCTGTGTAGTAGTTTGCTTGCCATCATATGGCAAAAGGTCTCTCCCAGTGGTTATGATACTTTGCTAACAATATGACCACAATTCTTTGTGTTCACCCTGACTTTTGCCAGTATGCAATTATATCTGTTAAGATGATAATTCAATGATAAATTTTGATCAGGAAAACAGTATGCCTGTGCTAGGTTAAAAACTGCTAAGCTGATTTTGGAAATACTGGTGATTGTTGGAATGATTTGTAGAGTATGACTTGAAGTCTACACCACATGTGTACTTGGACTAAGCGTAGCCCAAGTCAATGCAATTTAATTCATAAGAAACATGGATGGGTTGTTTGACTTAAACTGTGTAGCATTGCATTACTGTCTCCAACCCTTTTGTAAGTTAACGCAGCCTTTAAACAAAAGTGGAGATTGATAGTGGTAGTAGAAACTCAACTATAGAGAAAACTTTGCTGGCTGAGTCTCACTCTTCTTCTGAAAGTAAACAAGGATACATGTGTGCACTCGACAAACCAGCCATCAGATTCTCACCTACAGACCAAGTTCTCTTTATTGCAGAACTGGGATCCTAGTCATGCTACACATTGTGGCTCCACCTTACTCTGGGGCTACCCTTTAAACTAGGGTGACACCAGACAACATATCTACAAGGGAGGATCAGTCACCAGCCAAAGGAGAGATCAACTACCCTCTCCAATATAAGCTAAGTTAGCTAACCACCTGGACTCAAACCCATCAGACCCTTACCCTCACTTTATGATGAAACAGTGAGAACCTGTCCATGAGTACCACTTTGGCTACTGCACTGGGTGTACACAAACGAAGTGGATGTATAAAAACCATATGCATTCGGAATAACTTAGACAGGCCCACTGTATTCCAACTTAAGCGGCTGCACATAGTTCAAGCAAGTAAAGTAGAAGTGAGGAAGGGCCCCTCCTTGTTGTAGTTCAATGAGAACTAAAACCTTGCCTATTGAAGTGACATGTAAATACTTACCTATGTGTAAGCAAGTAAAGTTGAAGTGTGAAAGTGCACTTAACTTGTGCCAGTTCTCTGTTGTTCAATCGAATGTTGAATGTTTGAACTTCTCTCTTCAATTCTGTCTCTCAGAGCTACAAGTACTGTTAAGAGTACAGGCCTAAGGAAATTTACCTCAGAGTCACTCAATAGTATTTTAACAAGTCCCAGAACAAATAAAACATTCTTTCGATGACTAGTATCAGAAAGTTGCTCCTTCCACCACTAGTAAGAGAGAGGGTGTAGGTGAAATGTTAAGATAATTCTCATCGAGAAATTATTCCAAGTCCTTCCCCTAGAGGTCCCACCTACCACTAATCCATATCTCTCATCACAATGATGATGGTGATGGTGATGATGATGATGATGATGATGGTGGTGATGGTGATGATGGTGATGGTGATGGTGATGATGACGATGCTTCTGATAGTAATGATGATTATGATACTGCTGCTGATGATGATAGTAATGGTGATGATGGTGATGATGATGATTGTGATGATGATGATGGTGATGATGATGATGATGGTGATGATGATGATGATGATGGTGATGATGATGATGATGCTGATGATGATGAAGACAGCAATAATGATGATGAGCATGATAATGATGAAGATGATAACGAAAACGACGACGACGACGGCGGTGATGGTGATGATGATGATGATGATGATGATGATGATCATGATGATCATGATGATCATGATGGTGGTGATTATGACGGCGACGACGACGATGATGATGGTGCTGATGATAATGGGAATGATAATGATGATGATGATGATGATGATGATGATGATGATGATGATAATGATGATGATGATGATGATGATGATGACGATGATGATAATGACGACAATGATGACAATGATGAAGATAGTAATGATGATGCAGGCAGCCTTTTCCTTTGCATCCTTTCAATGGTAAAAGCTTCCAAAGGCAAGTGGAAGCCTCTGCCATTGTTAGTGCTTTGGAGAAAATCAATTATTGATGATCATAAAGAGGAGGATTACAATACATGATAAGAAGAGAAAGAGGGAACAGGTTCTTGAACTGTATCTATCTATCCATCCATCCATCCATCCATCCATCCATCCATCCATCCATCCATCCACCTACCTACCCACCTACTTAGCCACCTATCTCTGTGTGTGTGTGTGTGTGTGTGTGTGTGTGTGTGTGTGTGTGTGTGTGTGCACGTGCGCGTGCGCACGCGCGTGCAGGCGCGAGTAGTGTGTGTTTGTGTGTGCGTGTGTGTATGTGAGAGAGAGAGAGAGAGAGAGACAGAGGTGGAAGAAGGAGAGAGGGGTTATGTAATGATTGTTGGCAGCGGGTCAATATTTAGCGGGCATGTCGATGCCAAGGTGGCCCACAGGGGACGAGATCACGATGCTCAGCCTGACCTGCCCTGACCCTGCCTTTGTTTGGAGTGACCTCACTGCTCACTTTGTTTGCCTGCTTCTCTCAACACATCTGTCTTTGTCTCTGTCTTTTTGTCCGCTTGTGTCTGTATCTGTTTTTGCCATCTTTCTGTGTCTCTCTCACTCTCTGTTTCTGTCTCTCTGTCTCTGTCTCTCTCTATATCTATATCTTTCTGTCTCTGTCTGTTTGTTGTTTGTCGGTGTTTGTCTGTCTGTCTCTCTCAGCCGTCCTCTTTCAACCCTTCAGGCTGCACACATTATCATCTGTTTTCTTTGTTTTTCTTTGTTGTTCTTAATTATTCCTTCTTCTCTGAAGACTCTGGATGTGTGCAGTGCTAGCGATTTTTGGACTATTATTGTGTGTGTGTGTGTGTGTGTATGTGTATATATATATATATATGTTGTGTGTGTGTGTGTGTGTGTGTGTGTGTGTGTGTGTGTGGTGTTTAACTACAAGAAAAACAACAGGAACAACAACAATAACTTCTGGCCAACTCTGGAGAAAGGCCCAGTGACAGTGAGAACGACCCACTGAGCGGGAAAATTCTGTTGACAGTGACGAAAGACCCACTGAGTGGGAAAATCCTGTTGACAGTGAGGAAAGACCCACTGAGCGTGAAAATCCTGTTGACAGTGAGGAAAGACCCACTGAGCGGGAAAATCCTGTTGACCGCTGGAAAAACTGTAAGTGTAACCCAGGATTCTGTTCAGAGGGTACGAAGACCTCATATGGCGAAAGCTTGGACGTGTCTGAAACTGTGCTGTCTTCACCTATCAGCAGAACAGCAGTGAGTGAGGCTGCGGGTTGTACACGGTAGTTACTTGACGGTGGCGTTTTTTTTGCTGGTGGGGTCTGCAGTCACGAAATATGGGCTGGTACACCCATGGGGACGCTCACGTGGCGGTTCTGTCATGCCATGTCATGTGACCATTACACAACGGCATCTGCCAAGGAGCAATTATGTCCTTTGACGTCTTAATGGAGTGTGTTGTGCGTGCCTATACCCAACGTGAACACATCGCAGGCTTCCAAGAGTAGTGCATGATTGCTCCCAACTGGTTGGTTCGGTAGTGGAAGACAGTGCTTCTCTGGGTCCCACTCGCTCCGTTGGTTTATCTTTTCTTGTCATGCCAGATAGGTTAGCGTCTTCTAATATTTACCCATATCAAAGATATTCCGCATCCAATTTCGAAACTAGGTTTCTGCTACTAGAAAAAAAAAAATGCACGTAAACTCAGCAGAAGCTGAATTGAACCCATTCATGTGAATTGTTTTGTTGCTGGCACGATGAGTTGTACAAAAGGGAGAACATGAGCCGGTCATCACACTGACCTTGAGGAGAACGTGGATCCGAAGAACAGGAGCCAGCCATCACACCGACCTTGAGAAGAGAGTAAATCTGAAGAGTAGGAGCCAGCCATCACACCGACCTTGAGGAGAACGTGGATCCGGAGAGGACTCACTGTTAGGAAGCCAGCATTTAAAATCACCCACCAGACAGTGACTGGAAAGGGTTGGACAGAAGGAAGGGGCACAACCCAGACAAGCTGGAGAAAAAGACGCTGAGGCAGAGTTGGCACACGCCACAGTTAGGACTTTGTACTAAAACACTATATAATCCATGCAAGCGTTTTGAGGCTGACCATAAATTTGAGCCAGCACTTAATGTTAATTGATCAAAAGAACAACCCCCACCAATAATTTCCTTTATTTCGGGAGAATTTTCACTGATGAAATCACAAACAATCTTCAAATACATGACGTTTCCCTCAGTTGACGTCACATGTCAGGCTTTCTTACTCACCTATGACCCTGTCTTTGCCTCTGCTGGTTCCTCCCAAAGATTACTATTCTTTTCATTTTAGTCTGTCTGCTTGCAACCACCGGGCATATACCCCGATGGGTATATGAACGAAAGGAAGGAAAATCGACTTTCAGACACAAGAGAAATTCTCTAAACATTCTTATTGTGCCTGTCTATAAATACTCGACTCCTTAAGCAAAGCTTTGGTGCATTCATTTTTGGTGTGTAGGCGCACCGTCAGCATTTAACATTACCCAGCAGACAATGACCTGGAAGGCGATGGAGAGAAAAGGAAGGGAGACAACCCAAACACAGCTGGAGAAAAAAAAAAAACAAAAACAAAACGCCGAGACAGTGTTAAAGGAAAAGGGAGATAATTGGACAGGGGCAGAACAGACGGCTCAGAGTCGATCCCACCAGAGAGTTGTCGGTGATGGCCAAGTCTGCATTAGCACCGACAGACCTAAGTAAGTGAGGGACGGTATTATTCCAATGGAGACCTTTCACGACACTAAGAATCTTACGTAGTCTTGATGCAATCAAGTCTACCCCCTCCACCCTTCCCGTTGTGAATATACATCAGTCGCTGATGCTGGTGTCTGAAGGTACGGCTGAAACGGAGATTGTGACGTAATGTTGATACTGTGGGATGGGAGACGACTCAGGGGAAATTGAAACTGTCTGTGTAGACGGTGGATGGTGGTGGAGCGTGGAAGAGAGAGAGAGAGAGAGAGAGAGAGAGAGAGAGAGAGAGAGAGAGAGAGAGAGAGAGAGAGTGGGGTTTCTTCAGTTTTGGTATATGTTATGTGTGTGTGTGTGTGTGTGTGTGTGTGTGTGTGTGTGTGTGTGTGTGTGTGTGTGTGTGTGTGTGTGAAAGAGAGAGAGAGAGAGAGAGAGAGAGAGAGAGAGAGAGAGAGATGTAGATGTAGATGTTTATTCGTAAATAGGGCCATAGCCCCTTAGAAGGGGGGTACATATGAAAGGACTTTGCATAATCCATCTCTAATCAGGAGTGCAAACAAACTAATATATTACAGAATGTCTTCCTTTAAACCCTCT
Organism: Conus canariensis; assembly: GCA_033310375.1. NCBI lineage: Eukaryota > Metazoa > Mollusca > Gastropoda > Neogastropoda > Conidae > Conus > Conus canariensis. The sequence continues at coordinate 67,045,432 of CM065732.1, forward strand.
GTAAAAATATTCAGCAAGCTTCTTCACTATGCTATCATTAAATGTGTCAATGTCATTAACAAAATTAATCTGAAGAGTGAAGGATGCATATAGTATTTGGGTGTAACACACTGTTGTCTAAGATCACTTAGGTCTGGACATGAAAGAACAAAATGAACTTCATTTTCTTGCGATTCCTGACATAATGGACACATAGTCATACGATTGTTTAGATGTCTGTAACACTGAGAATGTGCATAGGTAAACGATATATCAAATCTGAACTTGGTTATGATATATTTCAAATGTCTGTCAATAACTATTGACAAATACCTCGGAACACAATGCATAGGATTTAGCGCTCTATAAATATCAAATCTGTTGCTGTCTTCAACATTAGAGTTTCACTTCTGCCAACTACAATCAATTAGCGTTTGCCGAAAAACACGAATAAAAGCGTTTATATCGCCAACGCCCTGATACTCCCACACAAAACTAAATCCATATTCATACAACTTTAGCTTTACATTCAAAATCCAATTTTTCTTACCTCGTGCATCTAACTCCACGAGCATCGTATAGGCTTTATAAGGCAATCTGTGTGGTTCCATTTGTGTTATCCTTAACCAGTATCGAATAAATATAACCACTGATATTAAATAGATAGGATATCAGTTAGTCTGTCCATATACCAAATCATTCAGTGTTCTCATCGAAACACCAAGAAATTTCTTCAGAGCGTACAAATGAATTTCTCAATATGCACAGCAGCAGAATCAAAGCCCCATGGCTCAGCACCATATTGTAACATTGGCTGAATTTGAATATCAAATAATTTCAACTACAAAGATAGAGATTCACTATTTAACTGTGCCAATTTCCTCAAAATACACAATAAAGCATATTTGGCTCTACTTGCAAGATCTTTACAAAGGTACAGTTTAAGCGTGTAGAAAAATAATTAACAAGATATTTATAAGCATTCAATACGGGCATTTCGACTCCATTATATGTCCACCTTTCTCTGGCGGCAAGATAGCTGCCCTTTCTAAATACAATTATATTACTTTTAGCCATGTTTATTTTTAGCTGCAATGCAGAAGAAATTCTTTCTAAACGTTCAGGTGGGTTTGTAAACCATTTATAGTTTCAGACATCAATACAACATCGTCTGCTAACAGAAGAATGAAAATGTGCAAAAGATCATTTATAAACTTTGCTCCATGTCGTCCAGAACTGGTAACTTCTAATGTCAATTCATTAATAAAGAAGGAAAACAATATAGGACTGCATGCATCACCTTGCTTAACACCAGTCGTGCAGTTTATGTAATCAGTCAGAGAATCACCATTTCTCACTCTAGCTTTGACGGAGTCATACATGCTCATGACACTTCGATATAATTTCCCTCAGATTCCATTTTGAAACAAAATATGCCACAAAATGTTTCTATTAACAGAATCAAAGGCTTTTTCAAAATCAATAAAACCAATATATAATTTACGATTCAAACAAAATTGTTTTTGCACAAATGCCATCAAAGTAAAGATATGATCTATTGCAGAATAGTTCCGCTGAAATCCAGCTTGACATTCACCAGTGAGGTTCTTTTCTTCTACCCAGTCCTGCAACCTTCTGTTAATAACACCACTGTATAGTATACTACAAATGTTACACAAATAGATACCTCTGTGACGAGGGGATGTAAACAGAAGGGCTGAACTTATACAAGAAGCAAAGACCGTGTGTCACGACCATAACCGCCGTCACCATCACCACCACCACCGTCACCATCACTGTTGTCCAGCCTCCATGGTTCCTCATGTCGTGCTGCTGTCCAAAAATGACCACCACCATTACCATCACCACTACTACCATCACCATCACCACCATTACCATCACCACTACTACCATCACCATCACCACCATTACCATCACCACTACCACCATCACCATCACCACCATTACCACCACCACCACAACCACCACCAGCATCACTGCTGTCCAGCCTCCACTGTCACTCATTTCGTGCTGCTGTCCAAAAATGACCACCACCATTACCAAAGCCACCCCCGCTCAGACGACCAGGCATTAACAATGGCGGCCACCATCAGACAACGTAACCTGATTAGAACGAACACATCAAGGGCCTGCATTCTCTGTGACCCTCAAGATCTCCCAACTTTCGTTCTCTCCCTTTCCCTCTTCTTCTCGCCTCCTTTCCACAATATTACCAGTCTGTTCCCCTTCCGACCCCATCCCTACGCTCACGTTCCCCCCGTCCCTTCTTCCCTCCGCTCCCTTTCTGACATTGTACAGAGAATTGCTCATCACACGGTGGCTCGCTGCTGTTAATGACAGGACTGGGCGTGTGTGACACGGGTGTTAATGAGGGAATCATATCCTGTCTGATGGACTTTGGCACACGCGAAACACCCACTTAAGAACCTTATCATGCCATGACATCACGTGACTATAACCTCATATCACACACACACACACACACACACACACACACACACACACACACACACACACACACACACACAGAGGGTGTGTGTGTGTGTGTGTGTGTGTGTGTGTGTGTGTGTGTGTGTGTGTGTGTGTGAGAGAGAGAGAGAGAGAGAGAGAGAGAGAGAGAGAGAGGAGACTTAAGACTCAAGACTCAAGATAATTTAATTACGTTTTAGGCCATAGCCCCTGGTGAAGGGGGTTGCCAGATAATTACAGTCATCTTAGCACCTGGGCAACTGCACGCAAACATAACTAATACTTGTTCGGAATACTACTTTACTACAGAATAAATGATCTCAACTTCAATGCTCTGAATAAATAAATTGACAAATCCTTAACAGTTTGCTCATTTGTACTACCAGAGGAAGTGCCAATCTAAACTGACTTAGGAATTTATATAACTTGAACGGTATTTACTGAGCTCTTCAACTGTGCAAGGCAGGGCAACACAACACAAAATGCACTTAATTGTCTGTATTCTTTCTGCAAAGTGGACATATTGAATCTGTTTCACTATGAGAACGATGACGGTAATATGCTCGGCAAATTCAGAACTACCAAGCCTGAATCTAGTCGCTATATACTTTAAGTGCCTGTCCAGATTTAGCTGCAGATAGGTTTTTAACATCAGACACGGCGCAACACGACCTGTAAAAGATAAATCTCTCACTTTTATCATATGAAAATTCCATTCCTGCCACCTGCACAAAATCAGTTTATCTCTAAATGCTCTGAGAAAATCGCCGGTCGCATTAACGCCTTGATTCAACAAAACATAACCAAATCCAAACAGATACAATTTACATCGACCATATGAGACCCAGTTTTTTTGTCACGTTCATCTAAATCAAACAACATACGATAGGCCTTAAATGGCATTCAGCTCTCAGGCATTCTTGTTAATTTTAACCAAAACTTAACACATTTTATGGCCGAGTTTATACAAATAAGGTACCTGTTCGTTTCTCCGTATACAAGGTCATTGGTTTGTTTGCAATTCAACTCCTAAGAATCTTTTGAGGCCAAATAAATGGACGTTTTGGCATTGTAGAGCTGCTTTTTCTAACCCCCATAACTCAGCACCATACTGTAAAACTGGCTGAATCTGTGCGTCAAACAGTTTCAGAATAGTATGCATGGAATCATTTTTTTAATGAAATAGTTTGGGTAAAATATATAACAAAGCATTTTAAGCTCTACTCGAAAGGTTAATACAAGCTGCTAAAAGACTAAATATTGCAGAGAGAGAGAGAGAGAGAGAGAGAGAGAGAGAGAGAGAGAGAGAGAGAGAGAGAGAGAGAGAGAGAGAGAGAGAGAGTCACAACACTGGGTTGTGACGTAGGGGAAGGTGCACTGCTCACCATAACTAGAGGTAGAGACCAAAGCCAGCACGCAGTCACAGTTCACACAGCAGACCACAAACGTTTTTAACAAACAGATAATGGGAGTTTAATTATATTAATATGGATGGATGATTCTTTGGGCTAACGAGGCTTTTGTTTAACTTATCTCTATTTAATGTCCTTGTGGTCTTCTCGACGATTTTTGATCTTGAATACGTCGCTGGAACCTCGTCAGGCCCGTTCACGCGAGCCCAAAGCAGGAACAAAGTCCAGGATGAGAAGACAGGGAGCAGGTCTGGAGCTTGGAGTAAGAGAAACGGGAAAGCTGGAACACCGGAACCACCTGCAAGGAGGTGCCTAACTATACATAACGCCTCACTATCTTTTTAATAATGCCCAAGGACAGCTAGGTGTTCGTGTGTAGTGTGCATGCAAAACAGACAGATCAACACAGATGTGTACAAGTCTAGTGTGGTGTAACTGTTTTGCATGTGTCTACAGTGGGCACGATGAAGACACATAGATGGCTTATGAGATGAAACGGAAAGTGAAGATGACACCCAATGATGATTCGGTCAACTCTCCACCCGTTTTCTAAAACATATTCTTACTATATATGCATAACAATTTTAATAACGTTGCGACGATAATCTCATACAATAATAATAGATATGACGCGACGATTGTCGCATACAACGTACTCATCAACATACTGATGCACGCCAAGATAAATAGCTGACTCATACATTCATGAAATTAATAATTAAAAAGTTTGTTATTGAACCGAAAAATTACACGGATGAGGAACTGACCTCGGACCAAGGCGGTTCCGGCGAGGCCTAGTACAGCGGGGCTAGGAGAGGTCCAAACCCTGTCCTGGTCCGGCCGCCCGCGGTTGCCTCCTACTGGCTGAAGCTGTGAATAAATCGCCAGGTCAGCGGCAGGAAGGGATGCTGATGATGGATGAAGATGGATTCTTGAATTAGATGTTGCAGATTAACGAAGTTATTGTCAGAGACGTGAAAAGCCCAGCACAACCTTGTAGATTCTTAGACAGGCTCGATGGTCCACGACGAATGTAGCGTTGTAAAATATATATGGACACACTCACAGCAGATATAGATTCCTTCTGGTGAAGATGGCCAGGCGATCTCCACTGACAAAATAAATCATATAAGAAAATGTGCTGAATCCGATGAAATAGAAGGCGCACACTTCTCGATGATGTAGTAGAATTACAAATGAATAGATTTCACACGTGAAGATTAAGAACAAATTCCACATGGTGTACAAAACTGCAGAAAGTCGGCTTCCAGATTTGATGCTCGATTGCCGTTCTCTTGGTTCAACCGTTTTCTCCGGTCACGTGATCTCCCGGTCCTCGTAACTAGGTTATGGCGTAGTAATATCAATATGATTATGATAAATAGTTCAACTTATGAATTGAAACAGCAACGAACTAGTTAGAAAAGAAAATGACACACAAGAGTTTAATTGAAGCATTCTTTGTAAAATCTAAAAAAATGAACGGAATGATACTGACCGCAAGGAATGAACTTCAAGACGTGGCTGGAGTGATTTCGTCATATAAAGTATAACAATGACGCAATAATTTGTTGAAGGTCAAATCATATCCTGAGCTATCTTTTATAATCAAAGCGAAATAAGATCTAGTTGCTGTTAAAAAAAAAATTAAAAAGATATAATTTATACATTAACAGAGAGAGAGAGAGAGAGAGAGAGAGAGAGAGAGAGAGAGAGAGAGAGAGAGAGAGATGCTCTATTAAGTTTAAAGGAAACTGGCTGCAAGGTCGTAGTTCAAAATCTTTCTGCTATGTTTCTTTTTTCCTTTCTTTTGCCTCATACGCAGGCTGATACTCCTGCTGACACTCCCTGTACCAACAGACAAGGATGAATCCCATCTATCCAACAAAGGGAGTGGAGTTTTGTGTGTATGACCGTTTTTTTTTTTATATACCGCCATTAAGGCAGCCATACTCCAACATCGGGGTAGTTCTGCTATGTTATTACCTTCTTAGTCCTCTGACCTTGAACTTTCATGCCGTTATTGTGTCCAGTTATCTTCACCGACAGTAAATGAACCATAGCAACTCTGTAGTCCCGTTTTGTCTATAACATCATGAAGTGACCTGACCTTCACCTTTGATTTCAAAGCACAGAAATTCCGCAAAGTGGGTAACTGAAAAAAAAAAATGTTCTTAACAAATCACTTGGTGCTGATAGGATGAAACGGTCAATGCTGAAATTAAACACACACACACACACACACACACACACACACACACACACACACACACACACACACACACACACACACACAATGCGTGCGCGCGCGCGCGCACACACACACACACACACACACACACACACACACACACACATGCACGCACGCACGCACGCACCCCCCCCCCCCCGCCCCTCCCACACACACACACACACACGTGCGAAAGCATGCACACGTTCAGGTCGTCAACACAGTTTATACACGCGAAATAACCAAACCATCATGGGGGAACAGGCCATAATACCATTCCAGAACTGCTGCTGTGAGACTGTTGTAGAACTACGCAGTTTCTCTCCGATGGCGTCTCTAAGATGATGGAAGGATACAGGCTGTTAATTAACTGGCCCCGTTGATGGCGTTGGCGAAGCACATCCTAAAACGTCCGCTTGAATACTGAGGCATTTAATGAACACATGCACACAAAAACACACACCATCCAATCACACACACACACCTCCTCTCTCTCTCTCTCTCTCTCTCTCTCTCACAGACAACAACAGACACACACACACACACACACACACACACACACACACACACACACACACACACACACACACACACACACAAAAGCCACGCTTCCCCTTCCCCCTACTCACGTGTATGCGAGCACGCACATATATTCACTCACAGACAAACAAATAAAAACCAAAAACTCTCTCTCTCGCACGCACGCGCGCGCGCACACACACACACACACACACACACACACACACACACACACACACACACACACACA
>CM065732.1:67057311-67069811 GCA_033310375.1 Conus canariensis
TATCCCTTTGAAAATACATGGACCAGCGCGCGCGTGTGTACGTACGTGTGTACACAAGATAGTTTATCTGCATAGAGTGCACACACAGATACACACACAGACACACACACACGCGCGCGCGCATGCGCGCACGCACGCACGCACGACGGACGCACGCGCACAGCGCCGCGCGCGAACACACGCACGACACACCACACAGCACACAACACCACACACACACACAACACACTGATAAGACGTTTGTCTGGATACCTTCACGTTGCAAGAAATCCTGACCATGATCTGGCAAAGCGGTAGAAAAGGGGAAAAGATCACACGAATCATTCGTTATTCCAAGTAATGTGCACGTATGTAACTGGACCAAAATGTATTTCAGAATCAATTGCGATAGTTACAGAAGTATATCCATAGATTTTTGACAGACTGTCAGAGAGAGTCCTACATTTCAGAAAATGTAAAACCCCAGAAGGAAAAATGTTGTGAAATATTTGCCTTAATGCAATATATTTCATAGATTGTAATCAAATGCTTTTAAGAGCCAATTCAGTAGGAATGTTGAGTGGTTTGCCACCGCGCATTTTAAACAAACATACAGTTTTGAGTACCGAACTTTTTGAAACAACTTGCCATATCTTTAAGACACATCATCATCGATTACTCTGTCCAGGCTATCATTCCCCTAGTATTGCCCTGTCACTGATAGCCAGCCCATGTCCTTCATTCCCTTAATTTGTTTTCCACAACCAGTTGATTCTCCTTACTGTCATAAACCGATCATGTGCAGACGATCGAGAAGCAGTGTGTAAAGAGAGTGTCTGAAAGGAAAGTAGATTTCTTTGAAAAAGCCCAGGGATCAGACATGTCAAATGAAACGGATTTTACAAATGTTTTAAAATATAACGCTCTGTGATTACAGCAATTCCAATTGCCAGCACCCCTAAGTTACTGAATATGCTATGGTGCTGGATTTGAGTACCCGTGATATTAAAGCGGCTAGTCCACATCGCCCTCGAGGGGTTGTGCCCTTGTCGTGGTGGGAGGGGTTGCGCAGTCAGTGATCCCTTAGACTCTGCTGGCAGGGGCATCAACACTTGCTTGAAAGGCTAGTTGTTGAAAACGCTTCTAGGCCTGAATAGCCAGTTGCTGATGCCCCTGGTAGGGTCTCCCATGTCAGACGGAGTAAGGGTGAGGGTCCTGACAAATAGTAACCCGCCTTCTCTATCCCTCCTGCCATTCTTAACGGAACTTTTTCAGGCTCTTCTCCCCTTCAAGCTTTCTTTTCCACATTCTTCTTTTCTTTGTGGTCTTCTTATAATCCCCACGTTTGCCGTGTGGTGCGACCGTGATGGAGGGAAATGAGATCCTGGTGTTGAGAGGTCAGGTGCTTTCAACGCATCTCTTCTTGGCTCGGACCTCTTCTAGACAGGAGGTACATTTGGCCCAGGTGTATCAATCGGCTACCCTGCTGGGGCTGGGAAAACACAGCAGTTCTCGGCTGGCCAAGGATAACCCCTGCAGTGTTCAGCTCTCTGTTCCCGGTGGTTGAGCATGATCAGGGGGGATAGGGTTGGTGGGCCCTGTTTGTCTGTATCTCTCCTGAATCTTGAAGGGTCAAGACAGTACTTCTTGACCCTGGCTCCTTAGTTGGACTCCCATGGTGGGAGCGATGAAAAAAACAACAACAAAGAAATGGCTTCTTCACCTAAAACCTCCTCCCACAAAGAAACGAAAGGAACAGTTACATCCAACAGAGTGTCCGGGAGTCTGAAGTGGACTCTGGATTAGAAACGGAAATGAAAGAACACGGATTGTGGGCTACATGGTTGATTGTCGAAGGTACAGAACAGGAGAAACCTATTTCCGCGTTCAGTCCCATTCGCCATTCAAAAGGGCTTCCAGGGAATTGCAGGTGGCCTTCAGGCAATAAAGAGACTTACGAGTGCTTCCTTCCATGTCCAATGCAACAGTCTGCCGCTGAGTGCCACGAAACAAGTGGACGGAGGGATCAGGGTAGCCCCCCACCAAAAAAAAAAAAACAACAACAAACAAACAAACAAAAAACCAGCGAAGTCACCCGATGCCCAGATTTCAAAGGCGTCGCGAAGACGGAACTCAAATCGGAACTTGCATCCCAAGGTTGATTGATGTGCATAGGGTGACAGTTCGCAAAGGAACAGAGAGAGTGCCCACCAGCACCCCTTTACTGACATACTGTACCCCTCCATTACCTGAAGTATCAAAGTGGGTTATTGAATGTCCGCATCCAACATTACATTCCGTCTCCAATGCAGTGTTTCAAGTGCCAGGACATGTGAAGGATCGCTGCCCTGGGAGGAGGTGTGGTGTTTGCTGCAAAGCAACCCATGTTGGGCCATGGAAAGATCCGGCCCATTGTGAAACACAGTGATGACGACCCTCCTCTTCACATAAATGCCCAATGTGGAATCAGGAAGCAAATATTCAGAAGGGCAAATCTGAAAATAAACCTTCATTCTTGAGACACAGAAACAGAGTGCGGCATCAGTACACTTCAGTTTCTTCGCACGCTCAGCTATGAAGAACGTGTCTATGTGTTCTATCTCCTGTCAATCCTATGCCTTTCATTTTTCTAAAACAAGCAGAGAAAGTGGCTCTAGTGAAGGCAAATCCACCACCTCCCAACCCAGAGTGGATGTCCCTTGTGGGGGGCACTAAATCCACCCCTTTTCAGACTGCCCAGCAGATTAAACCGTCTGCAGCTAGTTTCAGAACGAAGTGACTGAGGGCGGAAAACGAAACAAACATTTAGTGAGAGAGGGACTTAGTTACCGCCAAGGACACAGACAAAGTGCAGGACAACACACAATGCATTTCGACCTCTTGGGTCTGCTTCAGGCAAAAACAAATAACATTTAGGACAGTGAAAACGAAGAACGAACACCCACTTACCTTCTCTCCCGCCTCGACATTTTGAGGACAGCGCCCGTGCAGGCTAGGGAGCTCAATGAAGTGTCGAGATGGTGGAGATAAAAGGCGACCTCCACGTCGCCAAAACCTAAGCCGTCTCCGCCTGCCGAGCAAGTCTGCCAGTGGATCTGGAGATCCAAATAAACCGGCCCCTATTCCAAGTAAGTTCGCTTCATTAGACGCAGATGATGACTTGGAGATGAACTGATTCCTCTCTGTTTGTCGTCTGCACCATTGATAGTACATTAATTAACTTTCAATATCCGTGGTTTAAACTCTAACTTTGAGGAACTGCAGCTTCTGTGCCCTACTCTGAAACCTCAAGTAGTAGCTCTGCAAGAAAAAAAAGCCAGAACCAAACAAGCACCAACAACAACCAGACCAGACCAAACCAAAGACCAAACCAAACCAGACCAACCAGACCAGACCAACGAACCAAACCAAACCAGACCAACCAAACCAAAGCAAACCAGACCAGACCAAACCAGACCAAACCAGACCAAACCAGACCAAACCAAACCAAAGCAAACCAAAACCAGACCAAACCAGACCAAACAGACCAAACCAGACCAAACCGACCAAATCAAACCAGACCAGACCATACCAGACCAGACCAGACCAACCAACCAAACCAGACCAAACTAAACAAAGCAAACCAGACCAGAACCAGACCAGACCAAACAACAAGCAAACCAGACCAGAATAGACCAACCAAACCAAACCAAAGGCAAACCAAACCAGACCAGACCAAACCAAACCAAACCAAACCAGACCAGACCAGACCAGACCAGACCAGACCAAACCAAACCAAACCAAACCAGACCAGACCAGACCAAAACAAACCCAAACCAGACCAGACTAAACCAGACCAGACCAGACCAAACCAAACCAGACCAGACTAAACCAGACCAGACCAGACCAAACCAAACCAGACCAGACCAGACCAGACCAGACCAGACCAGACCAAACCAAACCAAACCAGACCAGACCAGACCAAACCAAACCAAACCAAACTAGACCAGATTAAACCAGACCAGACCAGACCAAACCAAACCAGACCAGACTAAACCAGACCAGACCAAACCAAACTAAAGCAAAGCAAACAAGACAAGACCAAACCAAACCAAACCAGACCAGACTAAACCAGACCAGATCAGACCAAACCAAACCAGACCAGACTAAACTAAAGCAGACCAGACCAGACCAAACCAAACCAGACCAGACTAAACCAAACCAGACAAACCAAACCAAAGCAAAGCAAACCAGACCAGACTAAACCAGACCAAAGTAAAGCAAAGCAAACCAGGCCAAACTAAACCAGACCAAACCAAACGAAAGCAAACCAGACCAGGCCAGCCAAACTAAACTAAACCTAGGAAGAAAACCAGACTAGACTAAACCAGACCAGACCGACCAAACGAAACCAAAGCAAACCAGACCAGACTAAACCAGACCAGACCAAACCAAAGTAAAGCAAGGCCAACAAGACCAGACCAAAGCAAACCAGACCCGACCAAACCAAACCAAACCAAACCAAACCAACCCAACCCAACTCGACCAAAACAAGAACGAAAACCAGTACTTGTGATTTTGATGCATATACTCTTCCATAGTTCTATATAATTCCGCAACCCTTCTGACCCTCTCCCAACCCCTCCCCCCGAGAGGTCTCAGCCTGCCTCCTTATTCTCCCCACTCATCGCCCTGTCCACTCTCTCTCTCCTGGCTGCTCCAGCCCCATTCCTACAGTGAGGCATTCTGTATGTTTCTTTGCTGGAATGGGTGTTGAGAAACTTGTTTCTGAGTCGTCTCCTTGAAGTTGCCCAACTTGCAGTGACATTCTGAGATCCTCTGTATTGACTTGCCCGCATCTTTGGTGAGTGGATGATTCTTTGAACAACTTTTTTTCTGAGTAGGAATTTGCCACTGCCCCTAGCTCCTTTTTTTTTTCGTGCGTTTGTCTGTCTGTTTGTCTGTCTGTTTCTCTCATGCTTTCTCTCTATTTAGATCTCGCTTTCGTTTTCTCTGTCTGTCTGTCAGGCCTGTCCGTCTATCTGTCTGCCTGTCTGTCAGTCTGTTTGTCTTTCTCTCTCCTACCCTCCCCTCTCTCTTCCTCTCTCCTTCTCTGTCTATCTGTGTGCCTGTCTCTCTGTCTCTCTGTCTCTGTCTCTCTGTCTCTCTGTCTCTGTCTCTGTCTCTCTCTGTCCTCTCTCTCTCTCTCTCTTCTCTCTCTCTCTCTCTCTCTCTCTCTCTCTGTCCCTGCTATTTTCACTCTTTATCAGCCCTGAAAGGGTGATGAGTGGTTAACTGGTCTATTACGAAACTGAAACTGAAACAGAAGCCCTCGCTTTTCTCCTATGTCCGACAGGTCTTTCATGAAACTGAAACTGAAACAGAAGCCCTCGCTTTTCTCCTGTGTCCGACTGGTCTGTTATAAAACTGAAACTGAAAAAGAAGCCCCCCCCCCCCCCCCTTTTCTCCTATGTCCATCTGGCTGGTCCTGTAGAGATGTTTTCTAAATCATGATCTCGGAAACTAGAACATAATCAAATAACGTCCGTTCTTGTTCACACGTGTAGTATACAAAAGACAATACAAACTGTCATAAATCATAAAATGGACCCTAAGATATGTAAGTGAAGCACAGAAAAGCGAGGCAGTCTGTCTGGCTGACTGTCTCTCTCTCTCTCTCTCTCTCTCTCTCTCCTCTCTCTCTCTCTCTCTCTCTCTCTCTCTCTCTGTCAATGTCATAACAGATAGATGGCACAGAATAAATTACGCAAGATTTAGGTTGAGAACTTTAGGTTTTAATGCGAACAAAAGATGGTTTGAATGTGAAACATCCACAGAATCTCCTTGTCCTGCATGTAGACACATTATTGATGACGAAGAACACTTTCTGTTCACTTTTCCAGTTAGATATCGCAGAAGCATTGAAAATTAGACAGATGAAGGATAGTGAAATTTAAGATAATGCATTATAAGAGATATCTGATTGAATATTATCATTCATCGCAAGTGGAAGAGATCAGTAAGATACATTGTCATCATTTGATCGAGTGGATGGTCGAGTCAGTCTTAAGGGTTTCTTTTTGTTTGTTTGTTTGTTTTTTGTTGTTTTTTTTTCTAATTGCATTACTCCTGTGCGTGAGGACATAAGGAAATGCTATGAATTTATTTGTTTTTAACTTTTGATGTGGTGCACACTAGGAATGAATGTGTACTATTTGTTTGCAGGAAAGGAAGAGGGAAATGTTATTGTTCTGTTACCTCTCTCCCCTTGTCAAAAGACCTCTTTGGTAATGACAATAAAATATCAAAGTGTCAAAGTGTCTCTCTCGCTGTGTGTGTGTGTGTGTGTGTGTGTGTGTGTGTGTGTGGGTGTGTGTGTGTGTGTGTGTGTGTGTGTGTGTGTGTGTGTGTCTGTGTGTCTGTGTGTCTGTGTGTCTGTGTGTGTGTCTGTGTGTCTGTGTCTGTGTCTGTGTCTGTGTCTGCATCTGTGTCCCTTTCTCTTGGCTGGTGAAACTGACAGTCTATTCCCTCCGGTGTATCCGTAAAATAGCAGCCATTGTGTGTTCTGACTGACAGTTGGAATAGGACGCTTCCCTGACCACGTACCTACCAACTCCCTCAACCCAACGACGCATATTGAAGGCCTGCAACAGGCCTTTCAGGTCTTCAACTGTCAAAGGTGCTTGACCCCCACCCACCCCCATCCAACCCCCATTCTCTCCCTCCCTCCCTCTCTCTGTCTTTTTGTCTGTCTCTCTTTCTGGGAAGATATCAGAATCTACCACATCAACTACTGCAGACCAAAAACAACAGCGTTGCTCCTCTTGTTCTCGAAGATAACACAAAAACCACGATACTTATCTATTTTCCGATCTACATCAGCATCCTTTTTTGTACTCCCAGTTCTTATAGAACAGGGAGTACTTTAGAATGGGAACGAAGAAATGCTGTCTGTGTGTCTGTCCGTCCGTCCGTGGTCAAAATGTGTTCCGCTCGCTCCAGATAAATCTACTGGATTGATCTCTCTGAAAAATTGTAGGTTTGTTCATTATGGGTCAAGGATGATGCCCGATGTTATAGTTTACCGTTATAGCAGTTACTAACGGCTGTAACGGCCTGTAACGGTTTTTCTTCTTTATGGAATATCTCCGAAAGTACTTGGCCGATCTTTGTGAAAATTAGCAGGTATGAAGAGGATGGGTCACGGATGATGACCGATGTTTTTAGTTTACCCCGTTATAGCCGTTACTAACGGCTGTAACGGCCTGTAACGGTTTTCCTTCTTATAGGAATATCTCAAAAAGTGCTTGGCCGATCTTTCTGAAAATCTGTAGTTATGTTCATTATGGGTCATGAATAATGCCCGATGTTTTAGTTTACCGTTATAACCGTTACTAACGGCTGTAACGGCCTGTAACGGTTTTTCTTCTTATGGAATATCTCCGAAAATACATTGCTGATCTTTGTGAAAATTAGCATGTGTGTTCACTATGGCTCATGAATGATGCCCGATATTTTAGTTTACCGTTATAGCCGTTACTAACGGCTGTAACAGCCTGTAACGGTTCTTCTAATTGGAATATCTCCGAAAGTTCTCGGCCGATCTTTCTGAACATTTGTAGGTATTACCAATGTTCTTTGTTGTTATTTGTTTTTTGCGTGCAGGTGAATGAATCCTGGTGTGATGATCAACTGAACATGGCGGCAAGAAAGCGAAAACATGAAGACAGCCCTGTTGGTCAAGTGTTCGTTTCAGCGATTCTAACAAGAGATCATTTGTTCACCTCTCTAACTGCAAATGACCTCCGAATAGACTGATAATACTTCAAGACATTTGCAAGAAAAGACTATTGCAGCCAACTGGATCCTCCATATTGGATGGAGGAGGCTTGCAACTGCCTTCCAGAAGATTTACGGCCAGAATACGGCTACCATTGTGACTGTTACCAAAGGTTCACTAAAAACCTTGATAGACTGGAATCAACTTCAGAATCACAAACGATACCTCTAGAGCAAAGACAGTCTGGGCGTTCTTCTGGCTCAGTGGAAACAATTTATTTTCAAACCAGACTGCATGTTTTGTAACAAAGAGGGGTTGAAAGCAAAAGAATCACAGAATGCTTGGACAACTGAACTTACCATCCAAGTTTGAACATGAAGGATGGAGCACAGTTCTTCAAGCTGCTGAGCACAAAAAAGACGAGAAACTATTGGGCAGAAAATGAATTTTCCATCTTTTGGACAAATGAAATTGTTATCCCTTATCCCTTAGAAACAGAGGATTTGACCTGTTTGCCTGTGAAGCACAGTATCACCCTTCCTGTCGTAAGAAGTATGTCAGAGATCCTGCAGCATGGCAGAGTAAATACGGTGTGTCAAAGAGATATCAGGAAACCTGGAAAAGTCACATTAGACAGCATTTGACAGAGTCTGTTTAAGAATTGAAAGAGAGGTGCTTCAGCAGCAGAAGATTTTGAGACTGTCAGACCTAGGTGATACATGTACTTCTGCCTAGAACGAGACAGACCACCCAAATACACATTATAGGGCTGAAAAGCTAAGGCGGAAGTTGGAGAAGAGGGCTGCCGTTCGATGGACGTGGTGGCGCCATGAGGTGGGAGAGCTCTCTCATGCCGGTTCCGCAACTAAGAAATTATGATCGTTATTAGGGGGCTTAGTAGGTGGTGTAGTATGCTGAATCAGAACAGGCGCCACTGAACACCACCGAAACGACTCGGCAGCAATGCAGTGTCTCCTTCAGCAGGTTGCCTCTTGACGGCTTAACATTGACTACTCCTTGTGGATTGCCGGTGCCGGGGCTGTGGCTGCAGATGGGGGCTCGGAATGAGCGGCGTGGGTGCAATGCCACTGAGCTGGCACAGAAGATGGGACAAGAATAAACCAACAACCAGAGATGGACCACAAAGGCAGAAACACAAAGAAACACATAAACATATGAAGAGAAGGTAAAGATGGCTTTCCTAGCGCAGAATTTGTAGAAGATATCGGCACTTTTAATCTGTGATCAAGACTGTTAAAATTGAAAAAAAAAACAACAGACACTCACTGGGATTAAATAGATGTTAATTAGTGTTGTACTTTTTCGGCTGTTAGTAGTAAGTACATGATTTCGATAAGTGTATGTCAGCTGACATGACTTCCTTCTTGGAAGAGTGGGGTGGGGGTGGGGATGGATTGGGCTTCCTGCTGTTCTGTGCGCCTTTTTTCATGTATGTGTACTATGTGAATGGGTACAGCATGCAACATGTGACTGGAGGTTTGCTCCTTCAATTGTTTCAGTGTATAGTTAAGAATTAAGGTTTTTGGTTCCGCGCATATATAAACTAAAATCATAAATGAAGCAACTTATGCATACGTTTATACATCCATGAACGATATTACTTTAAACTGGTGTGAAACAGACAGAGGGAGAACGTATTTTTTACGAATTACATTTATATTTTGTATGTACGTTTTCAAACAACAGAAAGAGAACACACACACACACACACCACCAACGCACGCACGCACGCACGCACGCACGCACGCACGCACGCACGCACGACACACACACAACACACACACACACACACACATGTATACATACACACTCACACAGAGAGAGAGAGAGAGGAGAGAGAGAGAGAGAGAGAGAGAGAGAGAGAGAGAGAGAGAGAGAGATGCAATCGTTTTTTCTCTAATCAATATTTTTTTCGTACCGAACGTATATCAACGAAATGTATGTAAGCGAAGACCAAGAAGAAAGAGACAGAGACAGAAAAGTGATTAGGGATGAAGACAAAAGAAGGAGGGGGAGAGGGGAAGGGTAGAAAGAGGGCGAGGGGAAGGGCGCAGAGAGTGCGAAAATGTGTGGGATATAAAGGGCATCAGAGATGACAGATGTTTAAAAAAAAAAAAAAAAAAAGCAAAAAACAAAACACCGTCGTGGGACTGACGAACATCAACGTCTGCCTCGGTAACCCGACTCATTATTAGGTCCATGGTGACAGATTTTACCGTCTCTTTTACCCCCTCCCCCCTTTCTCTCCCCCAACTCCCTCATGACAACCGAGAGACCTTTCACGTTTCTTTATTTTCTCTTTTTAGGTGCTTCCAGTCCGATCCCTTTTGGGGAACATTGAC
The DNA here is from genome assembly GCA_033310375.1 of Conus canariensis. NCBI lineage: Eukaryota > Metazoa > Mollusca > Gastropoda > Neogastropoda > Conidae > Conus > Conus canariensis. The sequence goes on from CM065732.1 coordinate 67,067,413, forward strand.
CAAACTGCTATGAAAGGAATCGAGGAGACGATGACATTTGACGGTCCTTAGCGACTTTTAGTTCCAGGAATGCGTGGAAAAGCGGTAACCAAATCTATGACTGGTCTATCCACCAACCAATCTACCTATCCACCTACCGACTGACGGCGACAGACAGACAGGCGGGTGGACAGAGAAGTGTACGGATACACGCAGACATACAGACACGAACACACACACACACACACACACACACACACACACACACACACACACACACACTCACACAGGCGCTCACACACACTCACGCATGTGCACACGCACACCACACACACACACACACACACACGCACGCATGCACGCACGCACGCACGCACACACACACCACACACACACACACACACACACACACACACACACACACACACACACACGCACGCACGCACGCACGCACACACACACACACACACACACACACACATACACACACGCACACACACACGCACGCACATACGAGCATTCATCCACCCACCCACCCACACATACGCTATTGTTGTCTAGTTTTTTTGTTTTTGTTTTTTGTTGTTGTTTTTTTTTTCTGAATACGAAACTATTACCTTGTGAAAGGGGAAGTCAGCATCACGTCTGTCTGGCTGGCTGTCAGCCTGTCTGCCTCTCTGTGTGTCTCTCTGTCTGTCTGTCTGCCTGCCCCTCCTCTCTCTCTCTCTCTCTCTCTCTCTCTCTCTCTCTCTCTCTCTCTCTCTCTCTCCTCTCTCTCTCTCTCTCTCTGAAGTTTATTTGTAGAGTCGATCTTCTCAGTGAAATCTGCACCGCCTATGATTCTTTACGTTTTGGTTTGATTGCTTGTTTGTTTTCTCTCTTCTTCCTTTTTTTTCTTTCTGTTACATTTTTCCTCTGTGCTCTTCTTCTATTCTTCTCCTTTTGTTTCTCTCTAAAGCGGCATTTTAGTGAGTCCAGTATGTGGATAGATGTTCTCAGCACTGAATGAATATCTCATGGACTTAGTCGAACGACCTTGCATTTCAAGCTTGTTTTTCTTCAAGTCTGATCATTGGCTAGCATACAATAGGGTACAAGGTCTAAAAACACAATTCAGACATGAACACAAAAACGTCTAGGCCCAGAGTAATCTTAACTGGCCCGTCTTGCACTGCTGTGGATGTTTAAGATCAAATTCTTTTGGGGTCGCCTACTTCCCCTTAGATATCTCCTACCTTCCGCCTTCTCATCTTTTACGTTTTTTGTCACCTGTTTCCCCTCAAATATCCCCACCCTTCCCCTTAGCCACATGTTTTTTGTTCTTGAAATTTTTATTATCAATGAGATTTCACAGAGTCCGAAATTGCTATTTCTTTTTTCCCTACCTCCTTTCTCTGTTCCTCTTGCTTTTTGTTGTTGCTTTTTTTCTTTGTGTGTTTTTTTTTCCATCCTTTTTTGTCTTTCCATTCTTTTGCTTTCATATCTCTAATTTTTTCTTGTTCTTCCTTTATTTCTTTGTTCTTTCTTTCTTCCTTCACTCTTTCTTTCTTTCTTCCTTCTTTTTGTTCCTCCCTCCTTCCTTGCTTTCTTTCTTCCTGTCTTTTCTCCTCCTGCCTTTCTTCTGTGAAGGAACATGAAAGGGGAAAAAGGTGTCTTTCAATTGAAGGCTGATTTCTTCTCACGCTGTCAATGTTGGGGTATTCCTGCGCCTGTTTTTTAAACTCTGTTCGCCTGTTTTTCTTTCATTCATTAATCATCATTCCTTTCTTTATTATGTCTTTCGTACTTTTGGTTTTACATCATCTCCTCCACCTCATTGATCTTTATTTTCTTCCTCCAATTCTTGACATACATTTTGTTCCTTCCTTCATTCGTCTGTTTTACTGCTTTCCGATATTTTCTCTCTTTCACACACACACACACACACACACACACACACACACACACACACACACAGGCAGGCAGGCAGGCAGGCAGGCACGCACGCACGCACACGCACGCACGCACGCGCACGCACGCACCACGCACACACACACACACACGCACACACACACACGCACACACGCACGCACGCACGCGCACACACACACACACACACACACACACACACACACACACACACACAGAGTTCGCTTTTACACAGCTTTATGATCTGTTCAGTTTCATCTCGGGAGTTTGTCCTCAGGCATCCACACTTACTAATTGATAACGATAACGATCGTTATTTTCACGGCTTTTATTTGTTTATTTATTCATTTATTATTTATTTATTTGTTTGTTTATCTATCTATTTATTTGTTTTCTTATTTATCTATTTATTTCGTTTCATTTTCGCTGCTTTTACGTCTTTGTTAGTTCATTATATATCTATTTATTCGTCTGTTTGTCTATTTGTTTGTCTATATATTTATTCATTCATT
>CM065732.1:67077311-67082311 GCA_033310375.1 Conus canariensis
GCTCTTCACTGAGGCTTTTATCTCTGTAGGCTCTTCACTGAGGCTTTCATCTCTGTAGGCTCTTCACTGAGGCTTTTTATCTCTTTAGGCTCTTCACTGAGGCTTTTTATCTCTGTAGGCTCGTCACTGAGGCTTTCAGCTCTGTAGGCTTTTCACTGAGGCTGTTATCTCTGTAGGCTCTTTCGCTACTGTCTGGAGATAACTGCGATCAGCAAATTTCACACCAAAGAAAACGAAACCCCTAATCACTCTTTTCCTTTGCAGAAACGGATATTCGAAACGTCTTTATTGATGTTCTGCTGGATTGGTAGCATGTTGCAGGCAATATGTGTTTAAGGAATATGCGTTCAAAGCTTGAAGCTTCCCAATAACAAGCAAAAACAAACAAACCACCACCACCACCACCACCACCACCACCACCACCACCACCACCACCACAAGAACAACAGCAATACCAATGTCAAAATAAGGAATATGCGTTCAAAGCTTGAAGCTTCCCAATAACAAGCAAAAACAAACAAACAAACCACCACCACCACCACCACCACCACCACCACCACCACAAGAACAACAGCAATACCAATGTCAAAATACAGGCACGAATATTTGCGAGCGGTTGAGAATTTTTTCTTTTCACTTTGTATCTATCAAGATGAATTTTATGATCTTTATGAAAATAATGAATAGATTGTTTGCATGCTGCATCTCCTTTAATTTGTAAGAAAAAAAACTCCCCCTAGAACAGATTTTGCATTACGTGCCCACTGTTAAGGACTGCTTTGAGGTTAGTAGTTTGACAGGTGAATTGTGATTCTGCAAGCAGAAAAAGAAACATAGTAAATATTTCAGCTGGTAATTTGCTTGGGGAAACAATGCACAGAAAGTACCTTGATTTATTGTCATAAGAAGCTTTGAAAAAATAAGAATCAATCGATAAGTGGTTCTATTTTTTTTAATGGAAAACAACAGATACGATTCATTTTTTCGCATCTAAACCATATATATAGAAAAAGTTTTAAATATGTCATACGTGATCTGTGTTTGATGATAGAAAAAGTTAAGGTGAATCCTAGGAGAGAATCCACAAACAACAACAACAACAACAACAACAACAACAACAACTTTTTTTGTTTTGTTTTTGTTTTGTGATTTGTTTTGCTACCAAATGAAAGATCGTTTTGATGTGACTTTATTTGATCTCCACTCTCCTCCCATATGTTATTCTCTCAGACATTCCCGCCTTTTCAGCATGATTTTTGTGTTCCTCTGTTTCTCTCGTGTCTTTTTTGTCTTGTTGCTCAAGTGATGGATGGAAAAAGAAGCCTTGAGGCAGTCTGGTATCTGGGTGAACATGTTGCTACCACAATGCCTTTAGGAAATGACGCTTTTACACTTCATATCACCAGCAACACATGGCCATTAACAAGCCAACATACAGACATGGCAAAGATCGCATAATTAGACGAACACCAAACTAAGGATCTGTTTTATGTTTTGTTTTACTCACCATTCTTCTCCCACGTTTGTTCTCTTTCATTCTTTCCACAGGCATTTCCGCACCTCTTCAGCTTGGCTTTTTGTCTTACTTTGTTTCTGTGGTGTCTGTTTTGTTGTCGTTGTGCACAGTGGTCCCGGGAGGTATTTGTCTTTGAAATGTAAAAGTTCGTCCTTCGCGAGGGAACAGAAAGGATCTGTGCTTTAATCACTCTAACATTTACACAGGACACGCACACTGCCATTGTTGGTAAAAATAACAAAACAAACAAAAAAAAACTCTTGTTGCCACAGTGCCGTCCATGCAGTGAGGCTGTGCGTGAATTGCCTGGTTATTTTGAATAAGTGGAAGTTTTATGTTTCAGGGTGTTTGTTGAGGTTGTCAATGTCATTGGCGCCATTTGTGCTTTAGGTGAGAAGATCTGCTAAAACATCAGTGTATTGTGTGGATGTTTGAATAATCATTCTTACTGGCACTCTGAATGTTAATATTTCTTTCTTTGTTTTTTTCATTTTTTTTCATTTTTCCTTTTCCTTTTTGGCCTAAGATGAAAGTATGCGTATTGTAAAGGAAATGAAAGGGCGTATATCAGACACATATGCACGCGTGCACGCGCGCGTACACACACACACACACACACACACACACACACACACACACACACACACACACACACACACACACACACATACAGACAAAAACACACACACACACACACACACACACCACACACACACACACACACTCACACACACACACACACACACACACACACACACACACACACACACACACACACACACACACACACACAGTCACTCTGGATCAATCTAAATGAACCCTCAACTGTAGACCAGTGCTGCCCTCTTCTCAAAGGATCATGTTTAACTAAGTATGCTAAAGACTTTACTGCTCTACATTCGAATTAAATGGACTCTACATAAGATTAAGTATGACTTTAAATAACCAGTGTCAATGGCAATTACCGGCCGCGCTAAATCTGAACGCAAAGAGTAATTAGGGCTGTGTGATCACTTCTCTGCACATTCGAGAAGATATTCAAACTAAGCTTTTTTTCATAAACCTAGCGGAACTCATAAGTCTAAATGTTAAAGTCTTGTTCAGCGTAAACCTCAATAAACAGACCTTAAGTTAATACTACAAACATTTATAGAAAGACATATTCATTGTCATTTGTCAAGAGCTTTTGTTCTGTCCCACTGCCTTTAAGAAATGTCAGGGATTGGAACGCCAGATCCTAATTGGACACGGAAACACTAAACGCTAATTGTTTTGTTATCTTGAATGGGAGACCGTTTTGTCATTGCCACTGTCATTAGTGTTGATACAGAATTGCTATGCTGGATGTTAGTTGTGTCTTTCCGCCAAAGGGAATGATACAAAATATTTCAACACTGAAGAAGAAAGAAAAATTAATCATCATGGAGACTTCTCATGTGTTTTACAGACGCAGTTTTGCTGAGTTATGGTTAGTACTATTGACGGGGATGAAAAAAAAAAGCATTGGGGTAGTCTGTTGTTTGGATGGACATGGTGATGTCACAATGCCGTTAGGAAATTATACTCTTACATTCCATATCATCAACAACAAACGGCCATTAACATGCAACGATTTGATCTTCTTTACGGGTCTCTGGTCACAATGCATAGATATAGGAAAATAAAAGTTGTACTCTCAGAACCGTTAGCTGAGAACAGACTGCAGATCTGTTATGTTATATCTGAAAGAATTTCTCGGAGGTCCAATGCTGGAAGTCAGTGACAGTTTTTATTCGTTTTATCTATCACCCTCCCCATCTTCCCTTTCACACTCCTCCCATCGTTTTGTCTTCCATCTTAGCTTTAAACCTAGGAAGCTTTTAGTGGACAAAGTTTCTTTATCCCTGAAAAAAAGCTTCAAGAAATCTCTGGGAGTTCACGCGTTAAGTGAATTTCATACAGCTCCGAAAGACACTCTGGGAACTACGCTGTGACTTTAAACTCACTCATGAACACCTGCCCCCCCCCCCCCCCCCCTTATCCACCCCCTACCACCACCCTCCACACACATACACATTTCCTAGACACTTTAAGCGAAGAAGCGCTACACATTTGCATAGGCCAGCCAAGACTTTCCGCGTTTTATCGATTACTATTTCTCCCCAAAGTCATGCTTGATTCTCGTAGGGAAACATCTTTCTATTCCTCAGGAGAAACTGTTCCTCGAAAAACCAAATAGTCCAACACTTTTTCTTCAACATTTTGCTGTCTGCAACCCAGTCTTTTTCTGCTCCATCAATCAATTAGTGTCCCTCCCCCCCCCCCCCCCCCCAGCCTTACAATCAGTTCTTAGGCTGCCATCACTACCACAGGCCCCTCTGGCCGTATCAGCTATTGCATTCCATGCAGTGGTGGAAAACCATCACTATCAGCTATTGCGTTCCATGCAGTGGTAGAAAACCATCACTATCAGCTATTGCGTTCCATGCAGTGGTAGAAAACCATCACTATCAGCTATTGCGTTCCATGCAGTGGTGGAAAACCATCACTATCAGCTATGACGTTCCATGCAGTGGTGGAGAACCATCATGTGTCTGGGAGTCAAGACTGGACAGCACAGAGTCATTGTTAACAGAATTTTCTAGTCTCTGCACTTTTAAGGGATGCTTGTGATGGACAAATTACATCATCATTATGCCCGTGAGCTTTGTTGAGTAACGATAGCAACAACGATGATGTTAACAGAACGGCATTTTGTAACGCTTGATCCACTATGAATATCTCTATGTTTTGAAAAGACATACTACATTCATGAATACATACACACAGCCACAGATTGTAAAATGAATCATAATTTGTTAAAAAAAAAAAACGAATAAGGAAAAGTAGAAAAAGGTATAATCAGCGCTAACGTATAATTCCCCCATAAATATTTCAATGCAGATACTCCCAAAAGAAAGATTTTGTGGAAGATTCGAATCAGAGATTGTTGAGACCTGAAAACAGTTTTCTGACTGAAAGGTTTGATCCTGACAAAAGAATGCGATGAAGACAGGACTAAGACGCAGAGCTTAGCAGATGGAATGGGATGTAGGTGTGACGGATAGTTTGAAGATTTTTGGAAACTTGCCAGTGACAAATCAAAAGAAGATGGAGGCTAGTAGAAGGCCAGGGAAGGGACTGTACAAGACGAATAACGTGCTCTCTTTGAGATCACCCACACACGAAATCAGTCGCATTGTTCTGGTTCTTCTGAAACTTTGGGAAAGCACTTTACATATCTCTTTTGTATTTCATTAGAAGAAGTCGATCTTTGACAGGAAAAAGGATACACCAGAAGATCCGGATGGGACCCAGAGAAGTATTGTCATCAACGACCAAACAAACCATTCCCAGTGTTGTACAAAACCAAACAACAGACGACAGTTTCGTTGCTTCAGTGCAAAGCAAATATAGAGTCAGGCTGACTAACTGTCTGATGGACATAACAGACCTGGTGCATGAC
>CM065732.1:67087311-67102311 GCA_033310375.1 Conus canariensis
TTCAGCATTACATCACTTACATATGGACAGAGGCTCCGATTTGTCACAAGATCATCTAAACCGCTTATAAACTGGCCAAGTACTTTCTGAGATATTCCATAAAGAAGAAAGACCGTTACAGGCCGTTACAACGTTAGTAACGGCTATAACGGGGCAACTTAAAACATCAGGCATCATCCGTGACCCATAATGAACATACCTTCTAATTTTCATAAAGGTCGGCCAAGTACTTTCTGAGATATTCCATAAAGAAGAAAAACCGTTACAGGCCGTTACAACCGTTAGTAACGGCTATAACGGGGCAAACTAAAACATCAGGCATCATCCCGTGACCAATAATGAAGATACCTATAAATTTTCAGAAAGATCGGCCCAGTGGTTTTGTCTGGAGCGAGTGGAACACATTTTGACCACGGACACACAGACGGACAGACAGACAGACAGACAGACAGACACACAGACAGCATTTCTTCGTTCCCATTCTAAAGTACTCCCTGTTCTATGAGAACTGGGAGCACACACACACACACACACACACACACACACACACACACACACACACACACACACACACACACACACACACACAACACGCACACACACACACACACACACACACACACACACACGCACACATACACACACAACAACACAACATAACACACACACACACACACACACACACACACACACACACACACACACACACACACACACATACACCACACACACACACACACACACATACACACACACACACACACACACACACACACACACACACACACACACACACACACAAAGGTGCGCACCTATACGCTCTGCACAAACATACATAAAACCAATGTTTCCTCTTCCTATGAAGCGCACCATCATGGACGAAGCTTCTGAATCAATATAACATCATCATATGACATACAGGGATTTGGATTCGTGTTGGGGAGCCCATTGTTTTTAGTCTTTCTCTGTCTATCTCTCCCTTCCCCCCCCCCTCTCTCTCTCTCTCTCTCTCTCTCTCTCTCTCTCTCTCTCTCTCTCTATATATATATATATATATATATATATATATACATATATATACCCAGGCAATCAAATGATAGCCATCAGCGGTCATTAAAAAGCGATGATGGCCCCACCAGCTACAAGAGACATGGCCCCTGCAACCAAAAAGGAAACGTGGAAGAACGCTTGCATCGTGTCCCCCCTGATCAGCAGCAGGGGAGGGGGCGTTTTCCGTATGTTCCCCCAGACCAACTACGGCAGGAAAGGAAATCTTCTCCATTTGTCCCATCAGATCAGCAGCAACACTTCCCTTTACTAGACTCAGACTCAGAACACTTCCCTTTACTAGACTCAGTGCACTGGCCACCACTTTTGAACCGGCAAAATATGGCGCATCGTGACTACCCCTCGCCTCACAGGTTTGGCTTTTCCCCTCTATCCGATAGTCCTCTGGTCACTCCACAGGAATTCAATGCCCTTCCCACACCTCACAGGTCACCAAATGGTCAGAGAGCAGAACTGCAACGGAGAGGGGTACAAAAGGGAATCAGTGAAATACATATAGAAAGACAGCGAGAAGCGGATCAACAACACAACAAACAATGCCTATGGGAAAAACAGCAAAAACAGCTAGACCAGCAACGGCAACATCAAGAACAGATCCAGCAACAGCACCATGAACAGCTTCTAGAGAGACAGCAACAGGGGCAAGAAGAACAAAAGATTCAGCAAAGAAACGTTCAACAGCAAGAACAGGAACAGAAAAAGCAAAAGAATCAGCAGCAAGAGAACGAACAGCTGCAAGAAAAACGACAAAAACAGCAACACCAAGAACAGTTGCAAGGAAAACAACAACAATCAAACAGATGCAAGATGAGCAACATCAGCAAGATCAGCTGCAAGAAAAGGAGCCGCAACTGCAAAAGGAAGAATGGCAGCAAAAAAAGCAACAGGAGTCGCATCAGCAGCAAGGATCAGGTCAGCAACAGGAAAGCCAGAACAGCAGCGGCAGTTAGAACAGCGACAACATCAACGTATGCTGGACCAATCTGAAGACAAGCAATTGTGGAACAGCATGAAAATAATACTAATAACCCAGCCTGCCCTCAACTAGTGCACACAGGTCTAGGGGAAGAGGACAGTGCAGACTCTGACCCAAATCCTGTGTCTCGACAGTCACGCCCCAGAACTAGACTGGTGCCAGGAACCAGACTACCGAGCAGGAAGAGGAGGGGCGTGCCTCACGCTCTCGGACATGCCGGCAACGCGCCATGAGTCAGACGAACATTGTGGATGCCTTCCGCAGTGTGCGAACGAACAGTGTCTGCAGCAGTGACGGGAGTATGCCGAGACACCTTCACCTCGAGGAGAAGCAGCAGCAAACACTGGTGAGAAATAGGATAGAGGCCGGGCACAAATCACAAGTGATTGTGGGTGCAGGATTCCTGACATTGACCATTCCCCACGTCAGTTTCCACAAAATATACATAACAAAAATCCATTTTCCAGTCAGTATTCTTAATTATAATGTCTGCGGACTGCAATCAAAATTAACTGATAACGAGTTTGTCGATTTTATTCAAAAGTACGAATTTGTTTCTCTGACAGAAACATTTATGGACAGTGAAATTAACAAGAGTATTTTTCAAGATTTTCATATTTACTCATCAAAAGCTAAGACACTATCAAGACATGGAAGATGTTCTGGGGGTGTAGTGGTCTTGGTTAAAAAATGTTTTTTTCTGATTTTGTACAAAGAATAGACATTAATATCAATAATGTCCTAACTCTGAAAATATCCAACAAATAAGTTTTAAGAACAGATAAAGATGTTTTTTTTTTATTGCAGCCTATATTCCACCTTACGATTCCCCCTTTTGGAAATCAGAACCTAACGGATATGGTATCGAGGTATTAGAAAAATGTATGCTTGATCTCCACGAATCCTATGACGACTTTCATGCATTGATTTTTGGCGATTTAAATTCTCGCACAGCCAACAAAAATCTCGATTTCAGTTTGTTTGGTGATGGTGATTATTTGGAGGAAATAAGGAAATTGGTCAAAAGGAATTCACAGGATGTTGAAGTGAACCAGTTCGGTGAACAGCTTCTTGACGTTTGCAATATTTTTGACTGTTGCATTTTGAACGGACTTGTTGAACATGCTTTTGATCCGATTTTGGGTCCAGCCTGATGGATTATTTTGTTGCATCTTTTGAGCTGCTTTATCAATTTGAATGGATATATTTAACGGTGAAAGATAGGGTGGATTCGGACCACTTACCAGTTACCTTGTCAATTATGTTGGAATCTGATAAAAGGATTATTAGCAATACAACTGACAGCAGTAAGACGAATAATTGAATAAAGTTTTGTGGGATAAAGCGAAAGAATCTGACTTTAGAACAAATTTTAACAGTGAAGGTAACATAATTAAATTAGAAAATGCTGCTCAAGAATTGGAACTGGATGTTGATCACGCCTTGGAAGTGTTTAATGATTGTTTGAAGTGTGCCGCACATTGTATGGTTAAAAAATGCTATGTCTCGCCCAAGACGAAAACGAGCGCATGGTATGACCTAGAATGTCAAGATGCTAAAGTTAAATGTAAAAAGATGTTAAGGATTTTTAAGAAAAGCAAGAGGAATAAGAAAAAGACGCTTGAAAAGGACAGACGTTAGTACACTAAAAGTAGAAAGGAATATAAACAAAACTGCTTAGAAAGAGAAGGCAGGAATTTCGCAGAAACAAAGCTGAATCCTTGGCAGCTAATGCGCACAATCAGCTGAGTTTTGGAAAGAATTAAAGACGTTAGGTGGTGTGAATGCACGAAAGGGTTTGAGTGATAGAATTGGATTGGATGACTGGTTTCATCATTTTCAAGGAGTTTTTAATGAGGGTAGTAACGATTTAGAAGGAAACGGAAGTAATGTTACTAACGATTTGGGCATTGCAAGTGATGATAGTTTAAACAAAGAAACACAGAAGAAGTAAAAGAGGCAATAAGGAAATTAAATAATGGAAAAGCAGGGGGCATAGAAGGTGTTGTTCCGGAGATGTTGAAAGCAGGAGGAGAGATGGTCGTTAAGTTCCTAACAAAGCTTTTCAATAAAGTGTTTGACTCTGGGATCTACCCTCGGGAATGGCGTAAAGCTATAGTTGTTCCAATTTTTAAAAAAAAGGTGATGCCGACCAGCCAGACAACTATAGAGGGATATCATTGATTAATGTTTCTTGTAAATGCTATACATCCATTCTGAACACAAGATTAATTTCTTGGCTAGAAGATAATGATATAATAGTTGAAAACCAGGCTGGGTTTCGAAAAGATTATTCGACAGTAGACCAGATATTCAATCTCTATGCTATTGTTCAGAAATACTTAAATAAGAAAAGACAGAAAATTTATGTTGCTTTTATTGATTTCAAAAAAGCATTTGACTCTGTTAACCATGCAAAGCTATTGAAGGTAGTTTATAATGAGGGTATAAGAGGAAATTTTTTGGTGCCTTGAAAAGCATGTATGATTCTTTAAGCTCTTGTGTGCGTGTGAACAGTGAATTTTCAGATTTCTTTACATGTCCATCAGGTGTACGACAAGGCTGTGTTATGAGTCCCACATTGTTTTCTTTATTTATTAATCAACTGGCAAATCACATTAATAACACTGGTGTCCATGGTGTTCAACTATTACCTACTCTGATTGAACTGTTCATTTTGCTATTCGCAGATGATGTAGTTTTGTTATCAACGTCACCGGGAGGCTTACAAGCCCAATTAGATTCTTTAAAAAGCTGTTGTGATAAATTGAAATTATCTGTTAACAAAGATAAGACTAAGATCATGGTATTTAGGAAAGGCGGGTATTTAGGATCAAGTGAAAGGTGGTTTTTTGAGGGTAAAGAACTAGAAATTGTTAATATGTATTGTTATTTGGGTTTTTCTTTCACAACAATGTTGAGTTTAGGACGTGGTACAAATCATTTAGTTGCTAAAGGGAAAAAGGCTGTATATTGGCTTTGTCAGGCTTTTAAAAAATGTAAAGAAATGTCACCAAAGATATACCTAAAAATTGTTGATGCTAAAGTACAGCCAGTATTGCTGTATTCGTCAGAAATTTGGGGTTATGAGAGGTTAGAAAGTATAGAGAAAGTGCATTTATTAGCCTGTAAAAGATACTTAGGTTTACCCCTAAAGACCCCAAATAAAATGGTTTATAGTGAGCTTGGTAGATATCCCTTGTTTGTAAACTCACAAATTAGATGTATTAAATACTGGTTTAAATTGTTACAAATGGAACAAAGCCGATTACCCAAACAGGCATACATAATGATGCTATCGATGGACAACGATAATAAAAGGTGCTGGGCAACCGAGATAAGAGAAATGATTTCTAAGGCGGGTTTTTATGAAGTGTGGGTAAACCAAGGTGTTCAGAACGTTAATGCGTTTTTGAAAATATTCAAGCAGCGTTTATTAGATATGTTTTTCCAAGAATGGTCAGGCACAGTCAGAGACAGAGAAAGATATAGCTTGTATAGATTGGTTAAAGATAATTTGAATATCAGTACATATTTAAATGAAATCAGTATCTTTTGTTTTCGGGTGGCATTAACGCAGATTAGATGTGGTGTGCTACCAATAAACAACAACATGAATAGATATGGAAATGATGTTGCACAATCTTACTGCCCATATTGCGAAATACATGTAGAAGATGAAAAACACCTTTTATATGTTTGCCCATTGTACTCGGAATTGAGAAATAGATTTTTTGCCAATGGAATTAATGTTTCAGTTGAAAGATTGTTAGCTGGAGAACCCAAACACTTGTCCATTGTGGTCTCAAAGTTTATATTTCACGCTGTTGGGCAGAGACAGAAATTTTTAGAAAGTAATTTATAAAACTCAAATATGCAAATATGTGATGTGATTTCTATAGCAACATGTGCATACTATTGTCAGTTAGTCGATAGTGTTTACGTCAAGGTTTAATGGATGTAATGCTGTACTTATCGATGTACGAAAGCTCCTACCCCAGTACAATCCCATTCACCCCACCCCCCTCCCCCGCCTTTCCATTCCTTCATGTTTATGTGCCCATGGCCTAAAAACATTACACCATTTCATTTCATTTCATTTCTCCTCCTCTCTCTCTCTCTCTCCTCTCTCTCTCTCTCTCTCTCTCTCTCTCTCTCTCTCTTACGCATATTTTTCTTACAATCTATTGCAAATCAACACACACATGCACACAGAGAGAGATAGAGTGAGTGAGTGAGAGAGAGAGAGAGAGAGAGAGAGAGAGAGAGAGAGAGAGAAACACTCACTTCCTGACCCCCTGCCCCCCCCCCCCCCCCACACACACACACACGCACACACACACGCACGGACACACACACACACACACACACACACACACACACACTCACACACACACACACACACACACACACACACACACACACACACCACACACACACACACCACATTCATATCCACAATTATCAACTCAATGCTCTTCGCCATTTTCCTTCCCCTGAACACAGAACCCACTCAAGGTAAAAAAAAAAAAAAAGGGAAATCTTGCTCAAGACACAAAGAATTGCATGCTACACTCTTTGAACTTTGACCTCAGAGACTGCCATCTTGCAGTGTTTGGCACACTAATCCCATGAAGGTTGAGTCACATGCTCACGGAAAGATTGATAGTACAAGTGAATGTACAAGCTTCAGCAGGGACCAGACTTGAAGCCCACAACGTCAGAAAAGTCAATGGAAAGCCTCAGGAAACGAGGAAGTTCCATCTGTCTTCTTGATCACTATTTCCATTCGCCCCCTCCACCTTTCCGTTTCCTTTGTCTACAGAAATATTGATGGTTCCAGTGAATGCAACACCTCCAGCTGGGAGTAGGCTTTTGGAATCTATAAATCGAAAGAAAGACGTCTAGAATGTCCCAGACTGGAAGCCTGCAATAGTCTTTATTCATCTAACTTATCACTTCTTTCCTTCCCGCCCAGCCCCCCCCTCCCCCCTCCCCCCATCCCCACTCCGCAATCCTCTTTAGTTTCTCAAGTCTCCAAATTCATTCTTCCACTATAGATAAATGTGGGCATTGCCAGGGTTTCCTGTGGTATGCACCATTCTAGACAAATAACTGTACTCTGCGCATCTCCATTCGGACTCGACATAAACATGATGATAGAATGACTTTGTGCAGTGCAAAATAACGTGTAGTGGACACGTTTATTGATGCGCTGTTGAGAGGAAAGACGCTGCTGTCAGTGTGCCCTTTGAAATTCTAAAAAAAAATGTCAGTGATAAGCCAGAAGACAGGAAAGAAAAGTACAATGTAGCGTTGGAACAAAAGGTACGGGTTTTGGTGGGACGTGAGTTGGTTTTTGTTACTTCCCCTTTGTCAAATAAAGGGAATGGTCGATTCGCGTGCTGCATCTCCGTCTGCGTGTGAAAGAACATTAGAGCCGATCGTTACTACTGTGGCTCAGTACTTTGTTTTGATGATGGTAATGCCTCTGGTGGGTTTGGCAGTATTTGGTGCTCAAGAAATGGTGCAGGCAGCTTAGGCAGTGATTTGATCGAGAAGGCAAACACACTGAGAGGAACAGATATAATGTACAGGAATGTTCCATTCGTAACACACACACACACACACACACACACACACACACACACACACACCACACACACACAAACACGCGCGCGCGCGCGCGCGCGTTCTCTCTCTCTCTCTCTCTCCTCTCTACACACACACATTTTCATTTACAGACAATCCATTGCACCACACACACACACACACACACACACACACACACACACAACACACACACACACACACACACACAGGCCTGTTGTCTCTCACACACACAGACACTCACAGACCTGTTGTCACACACACACACACACACACACACACACACACACACACACACACACAACACACACACACACACATCGCTACCTCACCACCACCCCCTATCTGTACAGCAAGTTTCTTCAAGCACGAAAGCTAAACATTATGTACCTAATCTTGTCGTAACTAGGCGAGATGTTTTCTGTAGACCCACCTCTCTATAGAGGAAAGGCTTTACCCATCATTCCTCTCCTCCTACGATCGTCAGCCAGCCACTATTTCTTCTTTCGTGTCTTCCCCAGATATTTCTGGCTCTGAGCACTGTCTTTAGAACGATTCAACTGTCTTTAATAGGAACTTGAAATTTAACTTAAAAGCAAATTTACTGTTCCGACGAACGACAGAGGCAAACAAATTACAGTACGAAACAAGACGCGTTTCGACCTCTTTGGTCTTCTTCAGGCAAGACAAACAACATTAAAGTCAATGAAAACGAAGAACGAAAAGTCACTTATCTCCTGAAATTGGGAGCAAAATGGATATGGAAAGGGAGAGAACTAAAAATGTCAGATCCGTCCCCTGCGAGAAGCTATAAAGGGGGTGATGTCTTCATTAGACAAAGAGACAGACACGTTCATTGTCATTGTCAGCAGGTCTGTGTTGTCCCAGGGCCACGTGGGAATTCAAAGAGTGCGACTGTGAATCGTCATGGCAATGGAGAAATGGCATGGTCATTGTCGTGGTGTCACGCGTAAATGGATTCTCTTCGTTCAGAAAGTTATTGGTGTTTGTAGTACTTGTCATGTCGTGGTGTCATGCGTAAATGGATTCTCTCGTTCAGAAAGTTATTGGTGTTTGTAGTAGCAACTAAGTAACAGGAATTCAGTGATGAATGGCCCCTCTCTCTCTCTCTCTCTCTCTCTCTCTCTCTCTCTCTCTCACGCACGCGCGCGCGCCGCGCGCGGCGCACACACACACACACACACACACACACACACACACACACACACACACACACACACACACACACACACACACACTCCCGTTCAATGGAAAAAAAAAATCTTGTTCAGACATAAAGGATCATTATACCCTTTGAACTTTGTCCTCAGGGACTGACGTCTACCAGTACGTTGGCAGAGTAACCCTACGAAGCGTGATTGGCATGCTGACAGAAAGGCTGATGGTGCCAGCCAAGGAAAAGCTTCAGCCGGAAACAAACGTGGAGCCCAGAAAGTCAGAAGAAAAGTCTACGGTAAGCCTCCGATCTTCAGCGAGGAATAGTGTTCATCCGTTTTATTCATCACCATTTCCATCCGCTCCCCCCCCCCCCCCCCTTTTTTTTTTTTTTTTAGTTCGTCTCTTCTCCACTGTCATCTCTTCCAGTACAGATGACTGTGGGCCTCTTCCTGTTGTATGTGCTGGGTTTTGTTAATAACTGTCATTCGCGAAGGTTCGAATCAGCGTCAACGTAAATATCATGGTAGAATGACTTCTGCATTGTAGAAACACCTACAGAGAACTCCATTACTGATGTTCTGCTGGAATGGGAATCGTGGCTGCTCGCTACCCTTTGGAAACACTCATTGTCATTAGCAAGCCAAAATAAAAGAATTAAAAAAAAAGATGCAAAGTATATAAACGTACTCCCAGTTTATCTTGAATACGCGTGAGATATTCCATAAAGAGGAAAAACCATTTTGGGCCGTTATAGCCGTTAATAACGGCTATTCTGGTAAACATCGGCCATCATCTGTGACCCATAATGAACATACCTACAAATTGTTTAAGAAAGATCGGGCAAGTACTTTCTGAGATTTTCCATGAAGAAGAAAACTGGGATGGGTCGTTATAGCCGTTAGTAACGGATATATCGGTTAAATAACACATCGGGCATCATCCGAGACCCATAAAGAACATACCTACAGATTTTCAGAATGATCGGCCAAGTACTTTCTGACATATTCCATAAAGAAGGAAAACCGTAATGGGCCGTTATGGCCGTTAGTAACGGCTATAACGGTAAAATAACACATCGGGCATCATCCGTGACCCATAATGAACATACCTACAAACTTTCAGAAAGATCGGCCCAGTAGGTTTGTCTGGAGCGAGTGGAACACATTTTGACCACGGACGGACACACACACACACACACACACACACACACACACACACACACACACACACACACACACACAGCATTTCTTCGTTCCCGTTGTAAAGTACTCCCTGTTCTATAAGAACTGGAAGTACAAAAACAACAAAAAACAAACAAACACAAAACCGTTGTATAAAAAGGTAGGCACGATTGTGGGTGGGATGTGAGTACGTTTTTGTTTCTTCGCCTTTGTGAACGACATGGAATGGTCGATTTGCGTGCGGGATCCCCGTTAGCGTGTGACAGAACATAGGCACAGATTGTTACTACCTGGCTCACTGCTTTGGCTTGTGTTGATGGTGGTCTTGCCAGTGGTGGGTTTGGCAGTGTTTGTTGAAAAAGAACTTGAGAAGGCATCTGAAGCAGTGATTTGCTTGAGAAGTTTGCAAAGGAGAAACGTATTTTTATATGCAAACACACGTTCAGAGGGGCGTACTTGATGTGCAGGTATGTTACACTCCTAAACACACACAGAAGAGAGAGAGAGAGAGAGAGAGAGAGAGAGAGAGAGAGAGAGAGAGAGAGAGAGAGAGAGAGAGAGAGACGCATACACAAGCACATTCGCTGGCTTGCACGACCGCACACATTGGTGTATCCACATGCATCCACAACCCCCTGACCCTCCCATATCTCTAATTTCGAGGGATGTATTCTTGCGTATACAAAACAAAACTTCCTTTGCAGACATTTTAATGCATATCAGTACACGCACACTCGCACACACACCCACACACACACACAACACACACACACACACACACACACACACACACAACCCCACACACACACACCTGGATTATTGCCTAAATAAGCCTGTGTTAACTGTTACAAACGATTTCAGTGCCTTCCCAAGAGTGTGTCTGAATACAATGTCCACATGTGTAGGCTCAACCAGCTTCCTATGACAATGATTATGACAACGAAAGTATTCAGATGCCAGACTCAAGACAGACAGACAATACTTTAGGCTATTCTGACCGGGACTGAACAAACCACTTTGAAGTTTTGCCATAAGTCCGTGGGCAACCGGCAACGAACAGAAAACTGGTATATGATTATGCTATGCATAGTCAGCAAATGGCTCCAGCATGTAAAGACTGTGTAACATACTGAGGTCTAACACAACATTCATACACAAATCATATTGCATTGATTGTATGATCACCCACCAATAAGCGAATCAAAGTTACTGAAGGTCTTGTGCCATCATTGACAAAAAGATCTTGAGTGACTGTCTTCAAGCACGAAACCTGAATATCGCGCGCTTAATCTTGTTATAACTCATCAAGATTGATTGTCGTTGTTGTCCCCCCCTTTCGTTTTTTTGTCTCCCAGCCTCCTGTTTTTTTTTCCAGATTGATTTCTTAAAACATTCCTTTCTACTTTTTATTCATCGGTGGGGGCCTCTATTCTCCTCTTTTTCCCCATCTATTTTTTTCTCCAATCAGTAACCACAACTCTCGCGCACCTGTGCACGTCTGTGTGTTGAATTATTGACGGACATTCTCTGGTTCACTTTTAGTGTGTTGGCGTTTGATACAAAGCGTCAGGGTTTATTCATCAAGATAGAGAGAAAAATAAAGAGAGAAAGAATGAAAGAAAGCAAAAATTCAGAAAGGAGTAGGGAGAAAAAATACACAGAGAAACAAGTGTAGTGTGTAGTAGCTACTGTTCTCCCCTTTCTTTTTAAAAATATCTTGATATTACCCTATTACTCCTCGGCTCATCAGCCATCCTTTCTTTCTGTTTTCTTTCACTTTGTCTCAGAATTTTCTGGCCTTGTTAGCTGTCTTTTGAACCATGCAGTAGACCCTAAAAAAGAGAACTGGAAGTTCAAATGTCAAAGTACTTCCCTGCCAGAAACTCATAAAGTGATCATTTTTTTCCCCATTGTGCCCGGGATATGTACGTTCATTGTCATTGTCAGCGGGTTCTTGTAGTTCCAGTGCCATTTGGAATTTCAGGAAGTGCGACGGTGAATGCTCGTAAAGATGCAGAGATGGTTCGCTAATCCGTCGTGTTTTCTGGAACAAATGGCTTCTCCTCACTCAGAATGTCATTGATGTTTGCAGTTGTCATTAAATCCGCCAGGGAGTTCAGGTTAAGAACAAGCTGAATCATGCTTAACATGTGGGTTTATGGGGAGAGACGTTTAGTGGTGTGCTCTGTTTGATGTGCTCTTTGACCTTTCAGTCCATGGGTGGTGGGGCAAAAGGCTAACTATTGGAGAGGAAGGAGGAAGAGTTCAAAAGATAAAATATCTTAAGACAGATTCGTTTAGTATGTTTTGCTGATGCATATCCACTGAGCGAATGTGGTCAGTGGAAATTCTATAATTATAACACACAGAACCGCACACGCAAGCGCGCGCGCGCGCGCGCGCACACACACCACACACACACACACTCGCACGAGCGCGCACATACACACACTCGCACGAGCGCGCACACACATACACACACGCGCGCGCGCACAGACATACACACACGCGCGCTTGCGCACACACACAGCACATGCACACACACGCACGCACACGCACACACGCACACATACGCACACACGCACGCACGTATGCACAAGTACGCACATATGCACGCGCGCGCCACACACACACACACACACACACACACACACACACACACCACACACACCACACACACACACACACACACACACACACACACACACACACACACACACACACACACACACACACACTTCCATCTTTTCTTCATTCGTTATCTCTGCATAATGAAGCCTCTGCTTTATTTTGCAGTTTCTGTTGCAAACCTGTTTTCTACAGGAACTTCTGATCAATCGTCGTGAGCGTCCTATTCTAAACTAACTCTTTTTGCGTCAATTACGGCGTGACTGTGGAACGCGTATTGACTGACAAGTGCAGATTGACACAGCCAATCAATTGCTGCAGAGCGTGACGTAGCGCTAAGACACATGTTAACAAATGTTCCTAAGAACCGCAGTGAAGTGGGTGATGGTGCCAATGACATGTTGGACACACGTGTTTTTGTGGATAGGAGAGGAAGACAGGAGACCTAAGGGAAACATCACACCCATTTACAAACATGTGTAAACACGCGCACAAGTGGATATACTCGCACTTAAAATCAAATACACAAACGCACGCCGCACGCACGCACACACACACACACACACACACACACACACCACCCGCGCGCGCGCACGCACGCGGCGCGCGCACACACACACACACACACACACACACACACACACACACATACGCACGCACGCACGCGCGCGCACACACACACACGCACGCACGCACTCATGCACGCACGCACGCACGCACGCACGCACCACAACACACATATACAGACACAGACACAGGCACACTTTTGACAGTAAAGACTCCTTATTGCAAACAGTTATTAATCATGAGCCACGAGAAGTTAGCTCTTTATGTTACAGACTAAAACTCAATGCGTTAAAATGCAAACATATAAACGACATTAGGTGTCCCTGTGGAGAGAGAATGTTAACGTTCCATACTTTATTTGATTGTCCGTTCACAAAGCAATATTTGCCCGATTATCTGGCAGTCAAAAACAATACTAAAGATGACGATCTCAAAGCCATTATTGATGATCAATCACTTCTTGTCACTGCAGCTAAATCTCTTCTTCGGAGTCCTATAGGAACAGCCTGTAGTTTGCTCGTTTTGAAAATAAATTATAGGTATTGTTTATTGATGTTTATTGCTGTCAAACAGGGTATTACGTTGATGGGGGATATGAAATGACGGGGTATTCGTATTTGTGATAAAATACTTATGTCATTCAGGATGATTTCAAGATCCGTCTAAAAACACTATTTTGTGAAAAGACGCTAAATCAAACAAAACAAAACAAAACACAGACACACAGACACTCACACACACACACACACACACACACACACACACACACACACACACACACACACACACACACACCTTCAGTACTTCTCTCTCTCTCACTTTCTCTCTCTGTGTCTCTGCCCCACCCCCCACCCACCCCCACCCACCCCCCCCTTGCACTAAATCAGGCGTCGTCAACTGTTTCTGTTACATGTCTTGGAGCAGAAAGGAATCGATGATGCTGGAAAAATGGAATGTAATCAGCTGCGTGGAAAGGGGAACCGGAAACCATTTTCTCTCCTGATCTTTTGCTGAATGGCGTTTTCTTTGCACAAGCTGGGTTGCTTAAAAACGCCCCACCCCCCCCCCCCCCCTCCCCTCCCCGGCAGGAATTGATCAAGGCGGAAAGGCATGGTACCGCTAAAGGATATATATATTCTCAGAGAAAGCTGCAATGCCGAGACATTATGGAGATATGAGATGTTACATGTGTAAGCCATAACTTAAACATTTTTACTGCAGCCCTTGACTGGCATTGACGGAAACTACTGTTCAGAATCAGGGCATACACGTAATACTCACAGTCATCATACCTTTCTTATTGGCTGATAGAGAACCCCAGATTATAAATTTATTCTCAAAATCAGTTCTTGTTTTCATAGGTATTAATAATCAGGTTCACGTCTGCAGACAGAATCAGTTAGAATCAGTGGTCTATTTACATCCAGACTAGCGAGTCTTAAGGTCACTCTCACCCCCCCCCCCTCCCCACACACACACACTCAGGTGGGCATCATCATGTCTGTCCAGCAAAACTGCCCATGAACTTGCCGATACCGATCGCTTTGATCCTAACTGACCATGGTCACACACGTGGGAGAAAAAACAAATAGTAACTATAGCCATCACGAAAGAAGGGCATCAAGGTCCGCATATGTATGTGTGTCTGTATGCCTATGTGTCTGTCTGTCAGTATGCCCATGTGTCTGTCTGTCTGTCTGCTCATGTGTCTGTCTGTCTGTATGCCTATGTGTCTGTCTGCCCATGTATCTGTATGCCCATGTGTCTGTCTGTCTGTATGCTCATGTGTCT
>CM065732.1:67114811-67132311 GCA_033310375.1 Conus canariensis
ATTATTAAGAACGTTTCAAATAAACTGTGCTGACGTTACCACCCAAGATGTTGACAAGCTATATTATCTCTTTCAAAACGCTTTGTTGTCTGCCGCAAATCAATCAATTCCAAGGATAAAATCTATGGTTTCTAAAAAGCATTTGGGCAATGTCTGGTGGAATGAAGCTTGTGAGGAGGCAAAAAAGAAATAGGTTAAAGTTAAAAGCATACAAACGAAATAAGTGCGCTGAAAATCTTCTTGAGAAAAAGAAAGCAAAAAAAAAAAAAAAAATTGAACAGAATTATAGCACAGGCAAAGCGACAATACTGGTCATCTTTTTGCAAACATGAGGTATCTAATTTCAAAGACTTGCAAAAAGTATGGAAAAAAAATTAAAAACAATGAAAAATGGAATTAAACTTCCACAATACTCTATCAAACTCGGTAAATCTCCCTTCAAATTCTGATGAAGCTGAAGTTTTTGTTGACATGTTTGCCAAAAACAGCAGCATGAATAGTTTGACAGAAAAAGAAAAAAAGTCATATCGGGAGCAAGAGGGTAAGCATTATATGAGTAGTATTAAAGACTCTGGGAATAACCACTACCTAAACGCTCCTATAACACTACAAGAAGTTCAAGAATGTCTTAGTAAATTAGGCAGCAAGAAAACTTCGGTCGGTCTTGATGGTATTTCGAATGAAATGCTACGCCACCTACCACCAAACGCTGTGCAGTTCCTCCATTTATTTTTTTCAAAAATGTTGGAATGATGGTAAATACCTCAGTTGTGGAAACATTCCATTATCGTTCCTATATAAAAACATGGAAAACCTCGCACTGATACAAACAGTTACCGTCCAATCGCCTTAACATCCCATACCTGTAAACCAATGGAACGAATCGTACTAAATAGATTATCTTATTACTGTAATAAGCATGATGTCATACCGATTTACCAAGCTGAATTTCAAACTGGCAGATCCGCAGTAGAACACCTAGTCAAACTTACAACTCAAGTGAAACAACAATTTGCAAGACGAAAGAACATACTAGCTACATTCTTTGATGTAAAAAAGCTTATGATCAAGTATGGCATAGTAGACTATTATACAAATCAAAAACTGTTGGAATTAACGGTAACATGTATAATTATGTTCAAGAATTCTTAGAAAATAGATCAATTCAAACAAGAATAGAACATACTTATTCAAATCCGAGAACATTGCAAATGGGACTGCCACAATGTGCACTAATATCTCCTATCTTATTCAATATTTTAATGGCAGATTTACGAACTTATCGAAAGGCACAGAGTTAGCTCAATTTGCTGATGATATATGCCTTTGGATGAGAGTAACCATGAAACGAATAACCCCTTCGAGGTCGCTGAACTACATAAAAGCTTTATACCAGCGAGAACTCAATAAAATAAATGTATTTTTACAAGAAAATGGGCTCGCACTTTCTTTAGAAAAAACACATATAATGCTTTTTAATTCTGGGTATGACCCAGAAAAGCTCCCAGTGTTTACTTTAGATGGCATTGAAATAAAATATGTTAAATCAGTAAAATTCCTAGGTATAATCTTAACTTCTAAACTGTCATGGAACCAGCATATTGACCACATATTAAATAAAGCACGGAAAAGTTAAACTTTCTTAAGATTATAAACAAGCAACCATGGGGCCAAGATGCTTCGACTTTAATACCTCTATCAACCGCTCTTGTGCGATCTAGGTTAACCTATGCTCAGGAAGTATTTTTTCAGCGCACCACAACATCTGTTAAATAAATTGCAGAACATTGATTGCAAGACTTATAAACTCGCTCTTGCTGTTCCCATACATACATCCAACTTAGGAACATACAATGAGATTGGAGTGCTACCTCTCAGCGAGGTTCGAAAAGTAGCTGCGTCGAAGTTTGTTCTGAAGAGTTTTTACACAGAAAAATTTCTGTTCAAAAGAAGTTTGTTTAAATTCTGAAAAAGATTTTGGAAAACGAGCTAGAGGAATACAATCCGCAAAATCAGTCTACTCGTATACTTCTAACCTTATCAGAGATTCCAACATAAATAGAAATGAAATCGCTGTTAAACCATCCTTTTCACCAGTACCAAGATGGGAACAAACGAAGGCCTTCTTTGATACGACTCATTCAGATTTGTCAAAAAAAAAAAAAAAAAAAAAAAAAAAAGATTCACCCAACATACTAAAAATTTCCGTATGCTTATACCTGGAAAATCAGTACAAGAACCACCTAAAATTTTTCACAGACGGCTCAGTGCTAGAAGACAGTAGGACAGGGGCAGCTTTTGTAATACCTGACTTAAACGTGGAGAAAATATACCATCTTGGCAGAAATTTTTCGATTTTTAGTGCCGAGCTAGCCGCCATCCTAATGTCCTTAAATCATATTCTTTATCTCCATCTGAATGTCAGTCACGTACTAGTATGTACTGATTCTAGATCTGCTTTTGACGCAATCCGGTCTTCAAATTCAAAAATCCGTTTGGAGATAACAACAGAAATAAATCATGTTATACACCTTTTATCCGATAAAGGCACATCAGTTAGTTTTTGCTGGGTTCCCTCTCATGGTGGCATTTCAGCAAATGAGAGAGTCGATCAGGCTGCAAGAAAGGCAGCTCGAAATGTTGAAGGTTCAATTCCCCCTAACATTCCTTTGGGTTTAACAGAATGCAATATTCTTCTAAACAAAACATCGGATGAAAGCTTCAGAAACTTGATAATGAACTCGGATACTCAGTATTATCAGAGTTGTGTTAAATTTTGTGGCAAAATCAACTCGAAAGCCTCGTCAAACAATCACCTTACTTATCTGTCTATTGAGATTAGAAGTTTACTGCACAGAATGCGGTTAAATTCCCTTCGTACAAAGTTCTGTAAAAACATTAGATGGATGTGTGGAGAAACACTCGGAGTAGGACACCTATTAATGAATTGTCCAAGAGCAAGGGGATTATATCGTAAGTCGGGCGTTTGTAGTTTATCTGACGGATCCGGTCCGTCATCTGTGTCCAAGATTTTGAATGACTACTCTTTTCTTTCCTCAGTTTGTAAATGTTTGTTACACAGCCCAGTGGGCATTTACCTTTGATGTTCTATCCTTTAATATTAGATTGTTAATTACTTAGCATTACTTACAGTACTCTTGCTCCTATGCTACACTCAGGTTGAAGTAACTTGCCTAATTCCGGATAAATTGACACATTTACATACAAGCGCGCGCGCGCGCACACACACACACACCACACACACACACACACACACACACACACACACACCACACACACACACACACACACACACACACACACACACCACACACACACACACACACGCTCACACACAAACTCACATCCACACTTTATCCCTCTGTCTGGCCATCTCCAGTCTCAACTCATATCATAAGAAATGTTTATTCATACAACACATTTTCAAGAAACAACGACACAGTTAATACGCACATTCCATATACTTCAACACATCGTCTGATATCACTTTTAGTGGATGGACGTTAAACTGAAGAAGAAGAAGAAGAAGAAGAAGAAGAAGAAGAAGAAGAAGAAGAAACACACACACACACACACACACACACACACACACACACACACACACACACACACTTCATTGAGTGTGTGTGTGTGTGTGTGTGTGTGTGTGGTGCGCGCGCGCGCGCGCGCGCGCGCGCGCACGCGCACTTATCGGATTGGATGTGAGTGAGCTATTTGTGAATGTGATTGATATTGTGTTATACAATTACAAGACAACAAATGATTAAAAACATTCAGCTAGAATGATGAATTTTGCATTACTCGAAGGTGCCAGTAATACCTTTCTTTCTTAATTGTACGTTTTGTTCAAAGATTATTTGTATTTTTGATTTTATTTTTTTAATTTTCGAGCGATACTTATTGACATTTTAGCAATTAACATGATATGATTTATTTTTGAACCGGCATATCTATTCATGTGGTCTGTTTGAACGCCAAACACAACGTCACCCACAGAAAGTTTTATCGACATGCCAACTTCATATGAAATAAGCGTTTCCACTCTTCTTGCAGAGGTTACTTATAGGAGGGCAATTTAAAAAAAAAAGTGTTCCATAAAATCAATTTCGTTCGGACAGTTGTGTCATAGATTTGTTTCTTTTGCCTTCATTTTGTGTAAAGTATATTTCTTTGACACACACACACACACACACACACACACACACACACACACACACACACACACACACACACACACATATGTAGACTAATAAACCCATCTAAATCCGAACTGGGCAAAATAAGCAAGAGAATTTTGGAAAAGGCTATAGAAGATATAAAATCAAACACCGAATACAACCTTTGGAAAAACAGCTATGAAGTCATACAATGGTTTAAGAAACTCAACAAACAGAGAAATACAATGTTCATTACATTTGACATAGTAGACTTCTCTCCATCCATAGATGAAGAACTACTCAACAAAGCTTTGAAATTTGCCAACAAATACACAAATATAACAGAGTCAGAAATGGAGATTATTTTCCACACCAAAAAAACCTTACTCCATAGCAGAAATGAAACTTGGATTAAAAAAACGAGCAAAAACTCCACATTTGATGTAACCATGGGATCGTATGATGGTGCCGAAACATGTGAACTAGTCGGACTATTCATGCTATCCAACATCCAAAAGCAACTTGGAAAACAGGCCGGTTTATACAGAGATGACGGCCTCGCTGCATTAAACAATAATCCAAGAACCATTGAAAACAAGAAAAAAGAATTATGTAAAATCTTTAAAAACCACAACTTAAAAATCACAATAGAAGCAAACAAAAAAGTATGAATTACCTAGACATAACATTAGACCTCAATGACCATGTGTACAAACCATACAAAAAACCCAATGACATACCAGTCTACGTAAACATCAAAAGCAACCACCCACCATCTATACTAAAAACAATACCCAATGGTATAAACAAGAGACTATCCAACCTGTCATGCAATGAAAACGCAATCAATGATGCAGCAACAGAATATCAAGAAGCATTACAAAAAAGTGGTTACAATTACAAACTACAATACAGTCCAGACAACAGCACGAACAGAAATAAGAAAAATAGGAAAAGAAAGATCATATGGTACAACCCACCATACGATGGACAAGTAAAAACAAATGTAGGAAAAGAATTCTTTAAAATCTTGGCAACATCATTCCCAAAAGAACACAAACTGTCCAAAATATTCAACAAAAACACCATTAAACTATCATACTCATGTATGCCCAACCTCAAAAACATGATTGACTCCTCTAACAAAATGAAAAGCAACATAAAAGAGAAGGGTGCCGAAAGGACATCTTGCAACTGCACTAAAAAAGAACAGTGCCCCCTAAGCAATAAATGTCTTCACAGCAACATTGTATACCAAGCTACGGTAACATCAGAAAATGAAAAAGAAACATATATAGGGATTACTGAAAACACTTTCAAAACCAGATACACAAACCACAAACAGTCATTCAAAAATGAAAAATACAAAAATCAAACAGAGCTGAGTAAATACATTTGGAGACTCAAAGATAAAAAAAATAGACTACAACATATCATGGAAAATCATAAAAAGAGCAACACCATACAACATCTTAAAAAGATGCAATCTATGCTCCACAGAAAAATGGTTAATATTATGCAAACCACACTTAGCAACTCTGAACACAAAAGTAGAAATTGTAAACAATTGCAGGCACAAGTGGAAATCTTTGCTAGCACATTCCATCTGAACAGGCCCCAATAAGAACCACAGGCCGCACGTGCAGCAAATGAGATCCGCCTGCACACACAGAGTTGAAATCAAGTCCCGCACGCCGTGGGGGATCGTTGGCGTGCCCCAAGGGACACCCTGAAGATAGCAACGCTAGAAACAAGCTTGTAGATTTTAATACTTCATTTTTAAAAAATATTTTTTAACAATATATATATATATATATATATATATATATATATATATGTGTGTATGTGTGTGTGTTGTGTGTGTGTGTGTGTGTATCCAAACAAAGAACTCAACAACATCAGGTTAAATTTTCCCCAATATATATATATATATATATATATAACCATAGCTTGCTCTTATGTCTTAGATTGAAGAAATGGGGGGGATAAGCATTCATATCTGCAGTTGTAGATAATTCTGCCTAACTAACAGTATGTGCCTTGAGTGGGTGAATGGCGACTAATAAATGCTTCTCAAAACGAGCCTTTAGCAAGCTTATAGTCTCAAAGGGGGAGACAATTTCCAATGGGGAGACAATCTCCAATGGGGAGGAAACTCACTAACATATTAACTCCTGGTCAGATACCGGTATTTCGAAACCTGAGTGCTTCTCCTCAGTGATCGCGGAAAGTGGTAACTTGACTCCTCTGCCTTTTCGGTTTTAGAAGAATGCTATCGCAGAAAAAGGCTGGTGTGCAATACCGTGGTATGTTTGCTGAGTTTTCAAAAAACCAATCAAAGGTGCCACCTAAGAAGCAAAAGAAAATCATGAAAGAGCAAAACAAGCTACATTTTCTTGTGAAAGTAGAAAATATAAAAAGATAAAAGACACAAGTGCTGAGGGCCATATATATTATGAATGATTTTCTATTGAAGTTCTCGTAATCTAACTTCTTTTGAAGATAACCTTGGTGACAGCCAAATATTTTCGTCTATTTCAAAGTTCAATTTTCTGTGTCAAAAGTCCTTGCACTGTGGTGTTACATTTGTTTCTTTCCTTTTGTCAAGTATTTGCTCTATATTTCTTTTAACGTGATCTCGTTTTTGTTGTCCAAGTATATGGTCAGCACATTTTTCCAGAATCCGTTATCTATTTACTCTATCTGCCGTACATGTTTTGCCCTACAATTAGTTTGAAATAGGCCATTATGAGTTGATACTGTATTTAAGAGCCACTTGGGAATTTTAGACCAGTTTTCTTCTGTTGAGGCGAATAATTTTCCCGCCCATTGCACATAAATGAGTGTTTGAAGTTCTTTCATATTTAGTATTTTTATGCCACCATATTTATAGTCAGACTCCATTATTTGTCTCTTTATTTTTTCAAATGCTCTTCAGTTGCTGTGTCTGCTTTGTCAAATGAATTTGTATAAAATTGTGTTGATTTTATTCAATATATTTTCGAGAATACCAATAGCTTGCATAGCCAGAAACAAGCTGCCTTACTATAAAGTTCTTTACCACTGCAATTTACCTTGAATGCTAAGATCTCTTCTGCTCCAGTCATTTACTAGTTGTTTTTTTTTATATATTCAATTCGCCCTTTCTAATTCTTGTCAATGTTTTTTGCCATGGTGTCATTTCGAAAATAAATTCCTAGAATGCTGATGCAATCGACCAATATAAATGGAATAGTTTGTTCACATGGTTGTCGGCCCATCCATGTTAAGTTTTATCCATGTTAAGTTGTCCATGTTAAGTTTTAGTCCTGAAAAAATGTTCAAATGTTTTTAGAAT
Source organism: Conus canariensis (assembly GCA_033310375.1). NCBI lineage: Eukaryota > Metazoa > Mollusca > Gastropoda > Neogastropoda > Conidae > Conus > Conus canariensis. Next base: position 67,122,327 of record CM065732.1, read on the forward strand.
CTCAAAAGATAACAACATGTCTCGTATAATGTTGTGTCATCTGCCAGTTGTTTCATTTTTTATAGCCTGGCTTCGTTCGTGATCATTATTTGGCACCCTAATACAGGCTATGTCACTGTTTCTTACTTTAATAGCCAATAGTTCTACTGCTAATACAAAGGCTAAAGGTGAGAATGGACAGCCTTGCCTGATACCACATTCAACATCAAATGGTTCAGATAACCATCCACCACGGTTAACATTGCTTTGGCTCCTGTTGGTCAAAACCTGTATCCATTTCTGGAAATCCGTTCCAAAACCAAACATTTTAAATACTAACAAGAAATATGTTTTGCAAATGGAGTCAAATGTTTTTGAGTAGTCCAAGGCCAGTAAGCACCCAGCTTTACTAGTTTTATTCAGGCAATTAATCACATCATCAATGGTTCGTAAAACAGTTGCTATGTTTCTTCCTTTCATATATCGTACTTGATCCTCATTTATTAATCATGTATCATTTTGCTTAATCTTTCTGCCAAAACTTTGCCAATATTTTATAGTCTGTTTTTGTCAAGGTTATTGGTCTCCAGTTACTAAGTTTATTTCTTTCTAAATCTTTCCCTTTATGTATCAGAGTTATAACGCCTTGTCTTTGAGTAAATGAGAGCTTTCCTTTATTAAACGATTCAATGAATGAGTTAGTCATGGTACTACCAATCCTTCTCCAAAAGAATTTTAAAAAAAAAAAAATTCTACTGTCAAACCATCGCTTCATGGAGCCGAATCATTTTTCAAGTTTTTAAGAGCAGAAGTTGTCTCACTGAGCGTAACCATGCCCTCGCATACTATGGCTTTATTTTCATTTAAGCGTTTTAGTGGTTCATTTTCCAAGAATGTATCAGCTGCTTGTTTTACATCGTCCACTTCAGTTATCTGACTGCACAACGTTTTATAAAAAGGGACTTGTTCATGCAGAGTTTCTTTTTCATCTGTGAGAATCTCCCCTGACTCTTTGCACAGTTTTGTAATAATCTTATTTTTACTTCGCGCCTTTTCCAGGCTGCAAAACTATTAAGAATTCATCTCTCCTTCCTCGATCCATCTGATTCTAGCTGGAACCTGAACGCCTTTAGTTTTATGAATTTGCATTATCTCTAGTTTTTGTTTGGTTTTCATATAATCCGCAAGAATGATTTCGTTTTTGGGAGTGTCTGTAAGATGTGTTTTTTTTTTTTTTTTTTTTTTTTTTCTTTTTTTTTCTAAATCTTTCCAGTGCATTCCAAGTTTCAGTGATTCGTTTCTTTTCTGACAAGATACATTTTTTCCAAACTCAATTTTTTTTTAAAATCCGTATTTCCACTTTACACAACTACCACTTCTCTTCGTTGTTCATGTCCCCGTTTTCTGAGAAAAATGACTCTAAAGCATCGTTCATTTTTTTGCATAAATATATTATTTTTTAAAGTAAGTTTGTTTTTTGTTTGTTTGTTTTTTTTTGCTGTCCCAACCTCTGCGCACCTCAGAGGCAGTGCACCACGCCGCTCATTCCGACACCCCGTCCACAGCCACAGCCTGGCCGGCCCCGCCTCAGCACCGGCACCAGCAATTCACAGGGAGCAGTCAATGTCAAGTCGTCAAGAGGCGACCCACCGGAGGAGACACTGCACTGCTGCCGAGTCACTTCGGTGGTGTTCAGTGGCGCCTGTTCTGATCTAACATACGCAGGACACCACCTACTAAGCCCCCTACTGACGACAATAATTGCTTAGTCGCGGAGCCGGCGTGAGTGAGCTCTCCCTCCGGAGGGCGCCACCACGTCCGTCCAACGACAGCCCCCATGGGCTCGCCGATACTGGTGACCCCGACGGAACCAAACCAAGGCCACAGACGTGGAGAGGACATCGAAACTGAGGTCACCATGAAAGCAGGGCATAAAGGGCCACAGAATTTTGAGACATTTTTTTTTAATGCTGATCAATGAGAATGAGGATGATTAAGATGATGCTACGGATGTCCATTTCGGTCTGAGACTACATGACAGGGCTGTACTCTACGCTTCCTTTCATAATATATCCTGGCGTCAACCAGGCCCGAGAGATACAGGCACCTGCAGTGTTGGTCATGAAATTTGAGCAACACTCTCAGAAACGCATCCATTAAGTGGATGAAACTCGACTGTGTGGTCCCAGTCTTCCTAACTGAGTCCGCAGCAAACTCAACTCTGGGTAGGAGCCGGTCGGGGCAGAAAAAAACCCACATGACACTGATGGGATTCGAACCCACGACCTCCCAGCCGGGAGTCCGCGACGCTAACCACTTCGCCATGGCGGCTGGTTTTTAAAGTAAGTATTATGAAACCTCCAATATCCCGGATCTAGTACAAAATTATTCTCATTAAGATGCAGAACGACAGCTTTATGGTCGTAATTTGGAACTGTAAAGTGTTCACAAGAGGAACAAACACTCAAGACGTTCTCGGAGACAAAGCAGTAGTCTGGCCGAGGTGCAATGTACGGATTTGATTGCATCCAAGTTGCCTATTTTTCATTTGGATGATACACTCTCCATGCATCAGTTAATTCTAACGTAGCTATTGTCATTTAAAGGCATCTGTTTCAGATTTATTGTGTGGATTGCCTGATACTATGTCAAGGTCACTAGTAAGTGAACACTTGAAATCACCAAAATTCAACAGATTTTTATCATAAACAGGAATTAAAGTTTCCATTAGATTTTGAAAGTATACTATCTTTTCTTTTGTATTGTTGGGTGCATACACATTTGCTATTGACAAATTGTATACCTCACTCACAACACAGACAAGTAAGATACTGTCTTGTACCAGTATTGGCTTTATATCACCCTTCAAATGTTTAGACACCAAAATAGCTTCCCCTTACTCCTATTCGTACAGGATTACAGAAAATGTTCCCGCCCCACTGCCGTTCCCATGCTTCTACATCTGTATCCGTTACATGAGCTTCCTGTGTACATATTATATCAAAGTGATGTGTTCTACAGTAAGAGAACAAAGGTTTCCTTTTCATTACATTTTTAGACCTCTGAATTTAGAGACACTATACGAAGTTTATCCACTGAAACAATAATAGTTGTTTTTTTTTCTCTTTTAATATTTCAGTAACCTTCAATGGCTATACAAAAATATAGTCCGAATCGCATCCTATCCATTATCAGGGTCGTTTACCGTCAATCCAAGTGGTTTACAAGTCGCTACTGCCACTACACCGCTGTTGCCGATCAGGAGCCGGTCGACATCTTTAGGTCCGGGGTTCGACTCCTGTCGTCTCTGCTTCCCCGCTCTGCTGTAGGACTGGTGTGCTGTCCGGACAGGCGCCGTCGTGTGGGGTGCTCGACCTGTGACTGGTGTGCTGTCCGGACAGGCGCCGTGTGGTGGGGGTGCTCGACCTGTGAGAGGTTCAAGGTGGTGACAGGCGCCGTGTGTGTGGGGGTGCTCGACCTGTGACTGGTGTGCTGTCCGGACAGGCGCCGTTGGTGGGGTGCGGGATGCTCGACCTGTGACGGGGGGAGCGGTCAAGGGTGGGACAGGCGCCGTGTGGTGGGGGTACTCGACCTGTGACTGGTGTGCTGTCCGGACAGGGCCGTGTGGTGGGGGTGCTCGACCTGTGACTGGTGTGCTGTCCGGACAGGCGCCGTGTGGTGGGGGTGCTCGACCTGTGGACTGGTGTGCTGTCCGGACAGGCGCCGTGTGGTGGGGGTGCTCGACCTGTGACTGGTGTGCTGTCCGGACAGGCGCCGTGTGGTGGGGGTGCTCGACCTGTGACTGGTGTGCTGTCCGGACAGGCGCCGTGTGGTGGGGGTGCTCGACCTGTGACTGGTGTGTGCTGTCCGGACAGGCGCCGTGTGGTGGGGGTGCTCGACCTGTGACTGGTGTGCTGACCGGACAGGCGCCGTGTGGTGGGGGTGCTCGACTGTGACTGGTGTGCTGTCCGGACAGGCGCCGTGTGGTGGGGGTGCTCGACCTGTGACTGGTGTGCTGTCCGGACAGGCGCCGTGTGGTGGGGGTGCTCGACCTGTGACTGGTGTGCTGACCGGACAGGCGCCGTGTGGTGGGGGTGCTCGACCTGTGGACTGGTTGTGCTGACCGGACAGGCGCCGTGTGGTGGGGGTGCTCGACCTGTGACTGGTGTGCTGTCCAGACAGGCGCCGTGTGGTGGGGGGTGCTCGACCTGTGACTGGTGTGCTGACCGGACAGGCGCCGTGTGGTGGGGGTGCTCGACCTGTGACTGGTGTGCTGTCCGGACAGGCGCCGTGTGGTGGGGGTGCTCGACCTGTGACTGGTGTGCTGACCGGACAGGCGCCGTTTGGTGGGGGTGCTCGACCTGTGACTGGTGTGCTGACCGGACAGGCGCCGTGTGGTGGGGGTACTCGACCTGTGACTGGTGTGCTGTCCGGACAGGCGCCGTTTGGTGGGGGTGCTCGACCTGTGACTGGTGTGCTGACCGGACAGGCGCCGTTGGTGGGGGTGCTCGACCTGTGACTGGTGTGCTGTCCGGACAGGCGCCGTTTGGTGGGGGTGCTCGACCTGTGACTGGTGTGCTGACCGGACAGGCGCCGTGTGGTGGGGGTGCTCGACCTGTGACTGGTGTGCTGTCCGGACAGGCGCCGTGTGGTGGGGTGCTCGACCTGTGACTGGTGTGCTGACCGGACAGGCGCCGTGTTGGTGGGGGTGCTCGACCTGTGACTGGTGTGCTGTCCGGACAGGCGCCGTTTGGTGGGGGTGCTCGACCTGTGATGGTGTGCTGTCGGACAGGCGCCGTGTTGGTGGGGGTGCTCGACCTGTGACGAGGGAAGCGGTCAAGAGTGGTGACAGGCGCCGTTTGGTGGGGGTGCTCGACCTGTGACGAGGGAAGCGGTCAAGGGTGGTGACAGGCGCCGTTTGGTGGGGGTGCTCGACCTGTGACGAGGGAAGCGGTCAAGGATGGTGACAGGCGCCGTTTGGTGGGGTGCTCGACCTGTGACGAGGGAAGCGGTCAAGGGTGGTGACAGGCGCCGTTTGGTGGGGGTGCTCGCCCTGTGACGGGGGGAGCGGTCAAGGGTGGTGACAGGCGCCGTGTGGTGGGCGTGCTCGACCTGTGACGGGGGGAGCGGTCAAGAGTGGTGACAGGCGCCGTGTGGTGGGGGTGCTCGACCTGTGACGGGGGGAGCGGTCAAGGGTGGTGACAGGCGCCGTGTGGTGGGCGGTGCTCGACCTGTGACGGGGGGAGCGGTCAAGAGTGGTGACAGGCGCCGTGTGGTGGGGGTGCTCGACCTGTGACGGGGGGAGCGGTCAAGGGTGGTGACAGGCGCCGTGTGGTGGGGGTGCTCGACCTGTGACGGGGGGAGCGGTCAAGGGTGGTGACAGGCGCCGTTTGGTGGGGGTATTCGACCTGTGACGGGGTGAGCGGTCAAGGGTGGTGACAGGCGCCGTGTGGTGGGGGTGCTCGACCTGTGACGGGGGGAGCGGTCAAGGGTGGTGACCAGCGCAGCCTGAGACGTGAGGGGGCGGCTCCTGTTGATCCTGCCAACAGACTTAGTGCTGGGTTCTGTTACCTTACTGTCATGTTTGGCCTCGTTGTTTGTTGGTTTGGGCAGTGGTTGTGTGTTTCCAGTTTGTCCAGAGAGATGATATTTGACAACTTTGAAATTGTATTGTCATTGCCAAAATGTCTTGTGACAAGGGGGAGGGTATGACCACAATCAATGTAAAGCACACAAAAGAATGCACGAAGAATATAGAGTACAGGAACAAACAAACAAACAAACAAACAAAACCCTTATTGATATGACTCAGCAATCCCACGCAAATGAAAGAAGACAAACATTTCGAAATATTTACAAACAAACCAGGATCAACACTAAATGACACATTTAGTACATCCTCAATTGACTCTGGAAAAAAAGCGGCAATCAAAATAATTCAGAACAGCTCAACCATCCAACAACTGTAGAGTAATTCACTCTTCCATTCTGTTATGCCTCACAGTTTTAATTCATTTTGTCTAACACCCCGTGCCTCAGAGACATATTTTTGCAGTAGACTGTATAACATTTACGTGTTTTGATGACAGTACAGCTGAGATGTCTTCTATTTCAGCGATATCGAATTTAAAAAGCAAACACTGCGCTCTGATATCTTACAAGAAACTACAACGAAGTAAAAAAAAACTGATTTCATCGTCAACAGAATTTCCACACACTGGGCACGGCGATTCCGTGGATGTCCCAGGGTAACACCACCTCTTATTTGTATTAAATCCAAAGGTTCTCAATCTGAATTTTGCGAAATGTAGTGTTTGCCACTTATTCCTAATGACGTCATTGTATTTCTCCGCCTGAAAGATGTTTTTAAATGAGCGGCGCCAATTCTATTTTCCCTTTCTTTCCATGTCAGAGTGCCAATTCTGTTTATAACACGCAATCAAACGATCTCTGAATGCTGAAATGAAGCGCTGTTCATGTCCTACTCCCCGGGACAGCCACACAATTCCAAATCCATTCTCAGATAAAACTGATTTTACAGATTACGCCCAGTTGTTTTTTTTTTTTTTAACCGTGCTCCATCTGTCCTAGCCTCATGTCATATGTTTGTCTGCAAAGTCTAGTTGGAGAAAGCGTCATAATCTTCAACCAGAGTTTCAAGAATTCAACATATTAAGTTCTCATAAATAAAGGGTACCAGCCAGTCTCAGCAAATAAGACTTTATTCTATGCATGGATGGGAACACTTAGAAAACGCTTTATGGCAAAACAACATCTGCTTATTGTTTGAAAATTCCATACTTCAGCACCATTGAAAAAAAAAAAAACACAGAGAGAGAGAGAGAGAGAGAGAGAGAGAGAGAGAGGAGAGAGAGAGAGAGAGAGACACTCAGACAGACAGACAGATAGACAGACAGACAGACAGACAGAGAGAAGACGAGCATTGTGATACAGACGCCACTTTCACTACAGGTGTGACCATTATCATAGATGTCATCGACACAGTGTGTGCGTGTGTGTGTGTGCGTGTGTGTGTGTGTGTGTGTGTGTGTGTGTGTGTGTGTGTGTGTGTGTGTGTGTGTGTGTGTGTGTGTGTGCGCGCCCGCGCGCGCGTGTGTGAATGTGTTAAAATTGCCCGGTAGGAAATCAGATTTATAACATTTAAACAAATCTTAAATAAATGTTAGAGAACCGCCCAGAGAACGTGGACAAACGAGTCACAAGACGAAACACAACTAGTTTCGACCTCTTAGGTCTTCATCGGGTGAGACATTAACGAATAAAACAATGAAAATTCACCCAACTGCAAAATCTGCTCTCTCACCAAACCAGACACCATCCTACATGGCCCCACAGGCTCTTTCACTATTAAACGCACTTTCTCCTGCCAGAACCACAACATTGTGTATGCCATCCACTGTCAGCTGTGCGGTAAGATCTATGTAGGTGAGACATCTCGCACACTTGAGACGCGCATCTCTGAACACCTGGCCGACATCCGCCACCATCGGCCCAAACCAGTCGCTCTACACTTCAACCATGCCCAACACAACATCAACCATGTCAAAGTCTTGGCACTTTGGCAATCTAAGAGTGACAGCTTGGAACGCCTTATGCAGGAATCTCATCTCATTGCCAAACTGGGCACCGTCCACCCTCATGGCATCAACGTCCAAAAGTAGTATGTACCATTCCATCTCTGCAGCTCCAGCCTGAAATATCCCCCACCTACACACACCCATACCACCCTACCTCCCTCTGTTTACCTCAGACATGGGTTGCAGCTATCATCATCTTCCCTTTTCCTACACTCTCTGAGTCTCTCCATTTGCTACATCAATCGACTTACTCCCCCCTCCCCCTGCCCTAGTAATGATGTGTGTAGGGGTGTTGGTGGATATGGCGGTTGCTGGGGGTGGAGGTGGGGGTAACCAATGAATAAGGCTGATATTACAAATGGACCACACACACACACACACACACACACACACACACACACACACACACACACACACACACTCACACTCACACATACACACACACATAATAAATAGAATGCTGGCTCCTTTATCGTTGGTCGTGAAAGGGGGGGGGGGGGGGGGGAGAGAGAGAGAGAGAGAGAGAGAGAGAGAGAGAGAGAGAGAGAGAGAGATTGTGTATAGGTGTGAATATGTTGCCCCTCCCCCTCCCCCAGTTAGTACGTAAACCCATCCCCTTCTTCCCTCCACCCTCATAGCATCTACACCTTAAAGTAACATGTACCAACCCACCACTTCAATCTCAGCCCATAATATCCTCCCACCACACACACACATACTACCTTATCTCCCACTATTCACCTCACACAACTTATAGCTATCTTATTTATGCATTTATTATCATTATTTTTTTTTTTTTTTAATTATTATTATTATTATTTACTGATTTTTTTAATTTATTATTATTTTTAATGTTTATTTATTTATTTGATTATTATAAAAATGTATTTTCTAAATATATTTCTGTATCATGCTTTCATTACCTTAACCTTCACTATCGTTGTTAGCAGTATCATTCAGTAATACTATTGCTAGTATTGATACTACCACTGGCATTGACATCACCATCGCCTTCGCCTCTGGGACTGTTGCCACGGCAACCCTGCTGTTTAAGAATCCTCTAACCCACTGTCCTTTCTCCCATACCCATACTTATTGACACAGATTGGTAGTAATCTTGTCCCTTTTTTTTTTTTCTCAGTATTTTGACCATTATTAGTATTCCTATCAGTAATATTATTATCTTCATTACATCTAAGTGAATTTTCATTGTTTTATTCGTTAATGTCTCACCTGATGAAGACCTAAGAGGTCGAAACTAGTTGTGTTTCGTCTTGTGACTCGTTTGTCCACGTTCTCTGGGCGGTTCGCTAACATTTATTTAAGATTTGTTTAGATTTCCGCCTGCAGTCCTCTCGCTTTGCAACTAGATTTATAACATTTAATTAAGCAAGGATTATGGAGTACTGATCTATTATGATTCTTGTGTTTTCATTTTTGTTTTATAATTTACATGTTTCGTCGATATGTTATAAAGAGAGCAAAAACTATCATTGGGCTTTTCAGTACAGACAGATAGAGGCGACTACTTAGCACCATCATAAGTAATAGATCTAAATCTCAGAATCTTATCAGGTTCCATGGATCTTCACTAATAAACCCTGTACATTGCAAGAATTCATGACCAAAAATTTATAATTGTTACAATGGTCGTGGGCCTACATCCCATTCATTGCGCCAAAAGCTGAAATATATGTTTCGTCCCGACTGCTTTAGTGTTATATTTTACGTAGACGCAGTTTTCAGTACACTTGAAACTGTATCACAACGTTCTTTGGAACAGGGTGAGGACCACAAGACACTTTGAAAGATCTGCAGCAGAAGGAAGAAACACTGCTCATCGATCCTTCACAATGGCTCAAATGGTTCCCAATCTGAAGCTCTCAATGGCTCCCAATCTGAAGCATTCTTTAAAAATCGCCCGGATAAAAATGGACCAGGATGACTGTAAACAGAAAACAATACTGGATTTAATATGTCCTGAAATCCATGTCCACGAAGGAGCAAACAGGATTTCAGACAGGAAAACTCATACGCCTGGAAAGAAGTGTTTGATACAAAATACTCTGTAAACATGTAGGTTTGAACAAAAGCAAAGACTAAGCCACTGAACATGTTTGCAACGAAAAGTTTAAAACCGGAGATAGACCACCCCTTTCAAAGTTTTGAATGAAGATGCCTGCGTTTGACTGAAACATACACTTAACAACGATGGCAATATCAAACCACTGAACACCGCATGAGAAGCTGCATTTTGATTTGACCAGTATACCAGTCTTGGTTGTCTGTAACTGATAAGAGAATATGCAAAAAGCAAAACCTGACAAACAACAACAACAATAACAACAACAACAACAACAACAACAACAACACACACACACACACACACACACACACACACACACACA
>CM065732.1:67137311-67149811 GCA_033310375.1 Conus canariensis
TTTCAATTCATGTCGTTTCTGGCTTTAACTGATCATGCAGTTGGTGTCAAATGATATGTCGGCAGGCGGACATTGAAATAAATTTTAAAAGTAATTTTAAGTAACTCTGCCATTTAACATGGACAGACAAATTACAGGACAAAAATACAGCCTAAGTCTTCTGCAGGCAAAATAAACAGCATTCAGGACAAAAAATACAGCCTAAGTCTTCTGCAGGCAAAATAAACAGCATTCAGGACAAAAAATACAGCCTAAGTCTTCTGCAGGCAAAATAAACAGCATTCAGGACAAAAAATACAGCCTAAGTCTTCTGCAGGCAAAATAAACAGCATTCAGGACGAAAATACAGCCTAAGTCTTCTGCAGGCAAAATAAACAGCATTCAGGACAAAAATACAGCCTAAGTCTTCTGCAGGCAAAATAAACAGCATTCAGGACAAAAAATACAGCCTAAGTCTTCTGCAGGCAAAATAAACAGCATTCAGGACAAAAAATACAGCCTAAGTCTTCTGCAGGCAAAATAAACAGCATTCAGGACAATGAAAACGAAGAACCAGCAATCGCTTACCTTCTTTTCTGAATGCTGTTTATCTTGCCTGAAGACGAACCTGATCGAGCACCCTGCACCAAGACTGTCACATCTGGTTCTTTGAAAGTTGAAAAAAAGATCAAAGGTTTTCCAACGTTGACAGAATTCATACTATAACAGTTATAGTCATAAAACTTATGCCGGGAGAATATCAATGAAAAGCAAGGAGGAGGGGGAGAAGGAGAACCATAGCTAGTTGTAACTGCACTGAAAAGTTACTGACATGAAGTGTGAAACGTCACAACTAAAAGATTACAACCAGTTTTGATTAAGGAAAACCCATCACCTTAGTCCACATCTTGAACCACACCAGTATGGCTGGACTTTGCCTACCTTGGCTTTCATTTGTTTCTCTTCAGACTGAAAGCTGAGTCTGGACTGGTAGGAATCAGAGACTAGAATATTCATACAGTATGACAGGTAGTATTGTTTAACAGCCTACGCTTGCGATGAGTGGAGCGAGACAATGACGAGAATTTGCAATCTATTTTAGGGGTCTCTCCCTACCGAGAACAATGGCCGTCAGATGTGGCATCCTCCGATCAGTGATGAGTTGTAGTTACGTCATCTGATTACTGCATGAAATGGCGTCCTCTGGGACATGACACGGTCAGAATTCTCACTCTCCAACACTCAGATGAGCTCCAAGCGCGAGCTGGATTCTTACAGAATGCGCCAGGCGCCAGTCTGTTTGTTCATTTTGACTCTTGTTTCTCTCACCAAAGCGAATGCTAGCCACTCATTAGTTTCCTGGTCTGTGACACCTGCCTCTCAGAACATGTGATGGCGGGCAAACCTGGACTTGGAAACGTCTGTTCCTACCAGCTGTATTCTCCAGCCCAACGATTCGCGATGCCAATGGTGTGTAACCCAGACCTGAAATAAGCTGCATGCGCGATATGAACAGCTGTACTAAAGGAAAGTCAGTTAAGTAAATGTGGTAGCAATCATAGAAATAACAAAACAGCCATAGTTTAATGACAGTTTTCCTGATGGTACTGTCACAATCAAAACTCTTCAACCACAACAACATCATTGCACAAATAAGCAGAACTAATTACATTACTAACAGAGAACCTGGCAACTGCCAAAGAAATGAAAGGAAGTGGCTATGAACAACGGAGAAAATATACAAATAAGACTGAAAGCAAGATAACTGACAAAACAGCCAATGCCACTAAAAATGCAACCATAACAACTGAGAACGAAGCCATTAGGCACACCAGACGTATTGAAAAGAAAAGAAACGGCCATGCTGATTATGGAAACAACAACAACAACACCAACACCAACAACACCAACACACTCATCAACAATGACGCTGATGTGAGCTGCCCAGGTGTGGAATACTTAAGACGACAACCCAGTGCCGACGTAATGCATCTAAATAATGTGACAGACTGTGAAAACATAGCACTTCCTTTCCCATCACGCCAAGGAGTGGTATATGGCAGGTGTCAGAATTCCCAGACGTTTTGTTACCTACAGGTTGAAGCGCAGAGCACTCGGTTATTGCAGCTAATGTAAGTTTTATATACAGTCCTACCTGTCAAACGCATCACTGGAGTGTATATATGTATGAGAGATACCTCCAGTCTTTGGCGCCATACAAATCTTCTCTTGTTAACCATTTTACGTGTAGTACTGCATGGCGGAACTCAAAACATATACTGTCCTGGAACACAAATCGAGCATACCTTTTGTTCGTATGACCGTAATGACCCCCAGTTGTACATAACATTTGGGGAGCATAAGGGATACGATTTGAAAATGTATAATGTATCAACAGAGTCTGGGTACGTGCGTTTAACGTCAGGGCCACCTGCTGATTACTGGACTAGCATACGTGTGCCCGCTGGGCGAGTCGTGGGCACTAAATTTAGGATATATTATTATTATTATTATTTTTGCGTATGTCAGGCTTATTGCAGAATATTCTATCGCAGACATGACAAACCCTTTGGCATGTCAATACCTATTTGTAGAAACACGTATGATACATCAGCGAAAGTGTTTAACACCTCTCTTTTAAAACCTTAATTTCTTTATTCCGATAACAGTGCACGATTCTTAGCCTATGTATTCTATGTATTTTTCGACATCATAAACCAAGCTTAATTCCTTCGATTGCAAGCAGCTCCGAATACATCATCAAAAGGATTGCGTGCAGGATGGATTCTGTCATGATGGACTGAAGGAAAAGATGCATTGCCCTCTCAGTTCAGCAGGATGTATGACATGGATTCAACCAGCTAAAAAATGTATAGAAATAGTAACAGGTACCAAATTTTGCTGTATGGACAAATAGCCGACCAATGCAAGGTCCGAGGGGGCAATCTTGCAACGTTCAAAACCAAATCAGATCACATCGATGTTATAAATGTACTGCAGGACAAACTAAGCTTGATCAGTTACAGAGAGAAATACACATCCATTGGTTTAGTTGTCGGATGGTATATGGTTCCTTTCATGTATCGGATGTTCTTTCGTTGGTCTGATAAGACAATTATTTCATCGGTTTGAAGGAATTATGAAGCGTGTACAGCTATACTCAGGAACATATCATATGATTGGGTTGATGATAAACGGACAGCTTATAATTTATGGTGGTTTTAAAACCCTTGAAGTACAGACATATCTTTGTGAGTATGAGTCAAAAATCGAGAAACGGTATGGTGTTACAAATGTGACGTTCCCTGCTTTGATTCATGTGATTGAAAGAAAACACAACGACCTGAATGTTTGTCCAGCTGGTCATCTGACTCATAAGTTTTTGACATGTGATGTTCAAAGCCACTGTGGACACATCAAACCTGCATTGGTCTGCATAATTTACCAGTGTTTTCAACATCATTATTCCAAGTGCCCATTTGGAAACTACGGTGTGAGTACAGTTACCATGTTTGCATGTGATGATGATTATACGGCTATTCCATACATGCTGGCATGTGATTTCAGACAAGACTGTCCAGATAAAAGTGACGAAACCTTCTGTAGCCATCCTCCATGTGAAGAATGGAGATGCACCAGTGGGCAGTGTGTGAACTTAGATAAACGCTGCAATGGATATTCTGACTGTCCAGATGATTCTGATGAAGCAATAGCTTTGTGTGGTCACGTTGGGAGGGGGCTCTTGCAAAAGTTACATCAGCTGCATCTCATTGACCTGGATGGTCAAGGATACTTTACTCACGTGAAAATGAAAGCCAACGAGACATGTCCAGAAACTCATTATCCTTGCACTAGTGAATAGCTGTGTCTGCCCGTCTACACACGTTGTAACGGATATTACGACTGCATCAACAGAGAAGATGAAACAGAGTGTGACAGTGCAACGTGTCCAGGGTTTTATTTGTGTCGAGCTTCTAAAGTGTGTCTGCACGTGGACTACGTGTGTGATGGCTGGGGGCAGTGTCCCCAACGTGACGAGGAATGGCTGTGTAACATGACCTGTCCTGTGGGCTGTCTGTGTCAGGGCCTCTCCTTTGTCTGTCCTCAGCCTTTCTCTCCTCACCTCTACCCCCAGCTTCGTTACCTGGACGCTATGGGATCAGGGATGACACTTTCTGATTTGACTTCCAACGCTTATCTCGTTCGACTGACGCTGTCCTACTGCTCCCTTGGTTCCCTGCTTGTCAGATCATTTCCCAACATGAGATTCATTGATCTGAGCAATAATAACATCACGACCCTATCTGTCAATACCTTTCTCCGTACACCAAATCTTCGTGTTCTTCTGTTGGCAGACAACCCTCTGTCCTCTCTTGTGAAGGGAGCAGCTAAACAGACACAAGAAAATTTGAAACAAATAGATTTATCTAAAAGCTGCCTAACCATGTTTGACAGTGCCAGTCTCATGAATTTCCCTAACCTTGAATCTTTGAATCTTTCGTTTTCAGATTTACAAGTCATAGGACCTGAGGGCTTTCAAGGAACACCTCAACTAAAGGAATTAGACCTGAGAGAAGTACAAGTAAAGAGTTTCTCTAATACTATTTTAATCAATTATCCATCATCTATTCATCCAATTTCAGAGTATGTTGTCAGAACGTAATGTCTTCAATGTTACACAGACCCTTTCGTGAAACTCCACTACCTGTAATATCTTCATGTGAAAATATTCTTTCATCAAAACTGTATCAATTCCTGTTCGGGATATTCAGCATTTTATCAGTAATAGGAGTTTTGTTCTGTGTCATCAGTCAGTTCTTCATGGAGAATCTCTTCCGGAACAGTGTTTTTATGTCTCTATTTAATTTGAAGTTGAACTGCTTATGCATGGGAATTTATTCCAGTGTTATTACTATAGCTGACAATCGATTCAGTGGGCAGTATCTCCATTATGAAACTGCGTGGGTTAGTAGCCTGACTTGTAAGGTGGCCAGATTTGTCTCCGTTCTGTCAGGTGAGATATCACTTCTCCTTGTTTGGGTCATGACACTTGATGACGTCACAATCCTCTGTTTGCCATTTAGTGTTTTGAAATTTACAACAAAATCCATGTGTGCAGGTCTGGCATTCATTTTGTTGTTGGGATCATTTTTGGCGGTGATACCTTTATTTCAAAGGTAGTCTCCGACTGCTGATCGTGGTGTTAGTGCTGTGTGCCAACTAGTGTTTGTCAACAAACGATATGTTAGTATGGACCCCATTTGTACTTATCTCTTTGCGACGTTTAATAGCATCTTCTGCCTGATGATAAGTATTGGTCGACTGCTCATCAGCAGAGCAAAACCAAAATACAGAATCACAGTTGGTGTAGAGAAAAAGTGTGTGTTGACCTCCCAACCCCTGATAACAAAACTTAGTGTCACGACTTCAGTTTGCTGGCTGTCAATAACTGTCATCAGTTTGATGATCAAGGCTGAAATTGCCCATCCAGAAGTGCTGTGGATGACCACAGTTGTCATGGCAACACCTCTCAGTTCTTCACTTTACCCAGTGTTCTACTGGTGGAACTATCTGAACGAAAAAAGACGGCACCAGAAAGAACAGCGCATTCTGCAGCTCTTAAAAGCTCGGGGTTCGGTGTTATATAAACACTAAATGGAGCGAAATTGAAAATGAAATGAGGCAGGGAACAGTAAACACTAAATAGAGCGACATTGAAAATGAAATGAGGCAGGGAACAGTAAACAATAAACAGCAAACAAGTAGGGTAACTCTTGCTTCCATAAGAAAGCCTAACACAGAGTAACTTTTATTCAAGACTGGCACAACCTTTTAAACTTGAATAAAGTCAGACAAATACAAAGACGAGCAATCTAATAGTGGTGGAAAACAAGCACAGGCCAACAACCCCTCTGTCATCACAGTAATGACTTGGCTAAGATTTGGACTTGGGGGGTGGGGGGGGGGGTGAAGATGGAGGTTTACTGACTGACACAAACGACAATGCCAAACTGTCCATTACAATACTCTCTCTCCTCTCTCTCTCTCCCCTCTCTCTCTCTCTCTCTCTCTCTGTATGTCTCCTCTCTCTCTCTCTCTCTCTCTCTCTCTCTCTCTCTCTCTCTCTCTCTCAATCACGCAATGGTTGACTGACCAGAGACATGACAGCCCATGTCAAAGAGATGCGTTAACAATATAAATAGAAAACTTTCGCGTCCAAAAAATAAAGAGAAGGTAAAAGGAAGGAAACTTGAGCAATAACGTAGTGGTCAGTACGCAGATTGGTTATTGAAAGCCATTTTTGGATATGCAACGAAGAAAAAATATCCTGTATGGTATATCCTGTATGGTATAGACATTGAGGAGATAAGTTTTTAAAAGGTATACATTTAAAAGAGGAAAGCAAAAGAAAACAAAAGAACTAATCTGCACTTGTACCTGCACAGAAAGGAGCAATAAGAACATTTGTTGTATTGTTTGTAATGATAACAATAAACAGATATAAAAGATGCTATGACAAAAAATGATCACTTGAGTAAAGGTGCTCAACCTCTGGACCCAAGGAGTATAGGATCCTGAAAATTGAAAGTCATTCTTGAAATACATAACTGAGAAAGCAAGATGGAACGGGTGTTTAGAACATCAAAACGTCACATCAGATGGATGCATTGTAGCTCAGGTCTGTTGCTAAATAACCTTGATTTGTTTACATTCATGTGCTGGGTTTTACTCAGGTTATGCACTGGAAAGCTGCTCTGCGTTTATAAACACATGAAAAGCATCGACTTAAGACTACTGAATGTACACGTGTTTCCATCCATCCAGCATTGTTTCCGTAAAGAAATTGGTTTCCCTTTTTCAATTGCTGCTGCTGCTGCTGCTGCCGTTGTTGTTGTTGTTGTTGCTGCTGCTGCTGCTGCTGCTGCTGCTTTCCTGCTGCTGCTGCTGCTGCTGCTGCTGCTGCTGCTCCTGCTCTTGTATGTTCGTCTTTTATTTTAAGAATAAAAGTTACTTTGTACTGTTATTTTCCTGTTTTCCTCCTCTGAAGAGTGGTTACTACAAAAGCACCCATTCCAAATGCAGCTTTCGCTACTGAAAGTAGGACTAGTAAACTGTGATCCTATGATGGAACGTATGAATCACATGATAATCAAGGGACACTTCGCAAACATACTAGCTGTATCCTATTTTGGCTCAGTTTTGTATTAAATAAGGAATTTGAACTCAGCTGATTTTTGTTCCAAGCTGTGCATGCCTGCTTTGTTTACTGATAAAAGCAAGACACAGACTGCAGAAAGAAAATGAACATTGCCTCTCTGACTACAATCACACATCTAATGAATGGATGGTAACGCAACACGCGTGCTATAAGTTTGTGAATAGTGTTGCATTGCATCAGTTTGGCAGTTCTGAACAGAATACCTTTGAGAAAGTAAAGACTACTGTAGATCCTTACGCGGCGACCTGGCATCACCAAGGCACCACTAAGACTGGCATCAGGCAATGAACCACTATGCAAAGTTAACAGCTATTGATTTGAACAAGGCAGCGATCGGTGTGTACTGGGGCGGATTGTCTGTACCCAACATATATAGACGTACCTCCATAGCTGATGACAACACAGTGCTTTATCATGCAGGCACTCCTTACAGTGTAGTGCGGATAGAACTTAAATTATGCTCTATGTTGAGGCATGATAGACGCATAACATTCAGAAGTTGTTCGATGCAGGTGGAAAAAGCATTATGTGAATTTTCAAGAAAAAATCGAGTGAAAACGTCACCTGTAACTATTATGAATGTATCACCCTTATGGTTCCCAGGGGAACAGTTTACAACATGTCAGAATGGTCACGTGACATACCCATTTCTATCATGTGGTCCTCAAAGTGTGTGTGATGAAGGACAATCACGAGTTTGTTCTTTCTTCAGCAAACAATCTACAGCTAGCACTCAGAATTTGGTGAGTGCACTTACCAGTTCAGTGGTGTTTTTCACGTGTGAACATGAAGACAAAGTCCTGCCGTACACCTTTGTCTGTGATTTCATACCAGACTGCCGTAAGAAGACCGATGAATCTTTCTGTTACCATCCAACTTGTAGGGGTTTCACATGCAAGAATGGCCAGTGTGTGTCCTTTAACAAGCGGTGCAACATAATATCTGACTGCTTGGATCATTCAGATGAAATCTATTGTGAGAATTACAGACTCGTACGCCTGGGGTCAAAAAACAAACTGACAGCTCCAGTGCTTGTCTGGTTTGATGGAATGATGGGGATGATTTTGTCCAAAATGACACCTGGTCAACTATGCCCTGAAACCCACTACCGTTGCCCTAGTGATGTCAACGACTGCCTGCCTGTCTACACCCGCTGCAACGGAATGTTTGACTGTGTGGGCCATGAAGATGAAGAGCGCTGTGAGGACATGACGTGTCCAGGATTCTTCCGATGTCGATCACACATTGTATGTGTTCACAGGGTCCAAGTCTGTGATGGCTGGCCTGAATGTCCTCTGCATGATGATGAGCTGTTCTGTGAACTGACATGTCCTGAAAGTTGCAGTTGTCATGGGCATGCCTTTCTGTGTCCTCAGCCTTTCCCTGCCCGGTTCTTCCCTCAGCTCCGCTACTTGGATGTTACAGGGTCAGGGATGACGCTTTCTGATGTTAAGAACAACATTCATCTGGTTCACTTATCTCTTGCCGGATGTTCGTTAACAACCCTATCCATTATCCAGCTATACAATTTAAACTACGTATACCTGTCTGACAACAAATTAAAACATATCAACATGTCTTTGTTTGTTTCCTTGTCACATCTACAGGTGTTGTGTCTGGCTAAAAACCCGGTCAGTTCACTCAGCTATGATGCCACACCAAGCATACATCAAAGAGCTCTGAGGACGCTAGATCTTTCCCACACAGAGCTAGCAGAATTTGACAGCCAAGTGATTTCTAATTTCTTGTCAGGAAGAATCCTCAGTCTGTCTTACTCTTCTGTCCATGCCATAGGACCTAATGGATTTAAGTTTACATCTCACTTAACGTCTCTGTCGATAGAGGGCAGCCCTGTGCAAACCATTCCTCCTGATGTATTCAGAGGACTCACTCGTCTCGGTGTCATCTCTGCACAAAATAATCAATTTTGCTGCAAAGATATTCTACCAACTGATTTCAATGAAAGGTTTTGCAGTGCGCCTACCGACGAGATTTCATCCTGTGAGGATTTATTGCAGACAAACATCTACCGAGCATTTCTGTGGCTTGTCAGCTGCATGTCTGTGACAGGCAATGTGTTCTGCTTCATCCTACGTCTGTGTGCCCAGAACACTTCAGTAAGTAGCTACAGTTTGTTTGTCAGTAATCTAAGTATGTCTGACTTGTTGATGGGAATCTACATTTCCATTATTGGAGTGGCTGATGTCGTGTACCGTGGTCAATATCTATTTCATGACGTCACATGGGTCAACAGTGTGACCTGTAGGGTAGCTGGCTTTCTGTCTCTTCTGTCCAGTGAAGTGTCAGCCATGATCATTTGTCTAATTTCACTTGATCGTGCCATTGTTATTCGCTTTCCGTTCGGGAATTTTCGCTTCGGGAGAAAGTCGTCAACCATGGCGTGTCTTTCTATCTGGTCAATGGGTATGGTGTTTGCCTTATTGCCACTTCTTCCCGTCACCTCCCACTGGGAATTTTACAGCCAGACAGGAATTTGTATTCCTTTGCCAGTGACAAGGCAATATTATAAAGGATACCTTTATTCATTCAGCGTGTTGATTGTTTTCAACTTCGTTCTGTTTCTAGTGATTTCAGTGTGTCAAACTTTTATCTACTTATCAGTCAAGAAGAATACTCTGATATCTGATTAAATGTATGTTTTGAGGGACATGATTTTATGGAGGAAGGCAAATTATTCCATGCGGCCCCTCCAGAGTACAGAAAACTTGATTTATAAAGATTACATCGAGGTCTGGGAAGAGACAGTTTATGTGTATGTCTGTAACTATTGAAGACAGAGCTTTCAAAGATTATCTTCGGGGCTGATCCATTCATTACATTGTACATGCTCAAGCATTTGTTGAAGTAGAGTCTGTCTTTAAATGGAAGAATATTTAAAGTTTTGTAATCACTCTTTGTCAAGGTATTGGATTTCAACTGAATTAATTTAATGGCCATTTTATGCAGACCACTTACTAGTTTCAGATTAGTGTCACTGGCATTATCCCATAACGTGGATGCATAATTGATAAGAATAAGAATGTGCACATGAAAGAATATCTTTCTGGAGTTAAGATTTAGATTTTTTTTATCTTTGAAAGTTGATATATTCTCTTAGAAATACGTTTTCCAAGATCCGCAATGTGGTAAGACCAACATAAATCGTTGTCAATGATAACACCTAAAACTTTATGCGATGTAACCTCTTCAATCTTTTGTCCTTGGGCATGTAATGGCGCAGATGAGGATGTCATTTTCTGTCGTTTCTGGCGTGTAGCGACATACATGCATTTGGTTTTACTAGCATTGAGGGACATATGATTCATTTCTGTCCATGTAATTAGCTTGTTGATATTTTTCTGCAGATTATTTACCAGTTCAGTAGGGTTACTACTGTGAGATTGCAATGAGGTATCATCAGCAAACATTTCACAACAACATTCTATAAACAATGGTAAGTCATTTATATAAATAGAAAAGAGTAGGGGTCCCAATACTGACCCCTGAGGGACACCAAATTGTAAAGGGAGTAACTTTGACCTTTTGGAGTTGATTTCAACAAGCTGTTGACGATCAGTGAGAAACGTGGTAACGAATGTTAAGGCTGTATTCGATACTTTGTAACTCATAAGCTTTTTTATGAGAAGGGAGTGGTTTATAACGTCAAACGCTTTTGCAAAATCTACGAAAAGAATTCCAGTAAGGTCATTATTGTTAATATTCGTAAGACTTCTATCGATAAGTTGTATTAATATTCGTAAGACATCTATCGATAAGTTGTACAAGAGCAGTGTGACAAGAGTGATTTTCTCGAAAACCTGATTGATTTTCATGAATCAGATCGTAATATTTAAGATGAGAATATAGGTGTGTTTGAACATGTTTTTCGAGTGGTTAGACAACAGGGATAATATTGAAATAGGTCTATAGTTTGAGAGATTGATGGGATCACCTTTTTTATATAAGGTATACCTTTTGCTTGTTTAAATCTTAAGGGAAAGTGGCTTTTATCAATACACAAATTATAAACGTAATAACGAGTGTGTGTGTGTGTGTGTGTGTGTGTGTGTGTGTGTGTGTGTGTGTGTGTGTGTGTGTGTGTGTGTGTGTGTGCATGAGTGCGTGAGTGCGTCTGTGTGTGTGTGTGTGTGTGTGTGTGTGTGTGTGTGTGTGTGTGTGTGTGTGTGTGTGTGTGTGTGTGTCTGTGTGTGCATGTGTGTCTGTGTGTGTATGTGTGCATGTGTGTGTATGTGTGCATGTGTGGTGCGTGTGTGTGTGTGTGTGTGTGTGTGTGTGTGTGTGTATGTGTGTGTGTGTGTGTGTGAGCGCGCGCGCGCGCATCTCTGTGTGTGTGTGTGTGTGTGTGTGTGTGTGTGTGTGTGTGTGTGTATGTGTGTGTGTGTGTGTGTGTGTGTGCATGTGTGTCTTTGTGTGTATGTGTGCATGTGTGTGTATGTGTGCATGTGTGTGTGTGTGTGTGTGTGTGTGTGTGTGTGTGTGCATCTGTGTGTGTGTGTGTGTGTGTGTGTGTGTGTGTGTGTGTGTGTGTGTGTGTGTGTTCGTGTAAAGCTGTTAACAGTTGGGGGTGGGATGCAGTGGAAAAGAATACCATTCTTACCGTTCAACTGAACTTTTCTACTGAGCCGTGTGGCAACAGTCTCCACCATTTAAAAAAGTACATGTTTAAAAGTCTTGCTGATGGTTTTTGAATCGGAACGAACTCCCTGGTCTCAGACCGGCAGGCGTCTACCACATTAAGGCAACGTCTCTTGACGAAAGGATGTGGACTCATTGACGTCTTTGCAGTCCTGGAATTAAAAAAAAAAATAGAGAGATTTTGATATGCCAGAATTTCAGAGGGGAGAGAGAGAGAGAGAGAGAGAGAGAGAGAGAGAGAGAGAGAGAGAGAGAGAGAATGCAGCCATGCTGATAAAGGAGAAGGAGGAGGAGGCGGAAACACTATGGCAAAACCAGAGGGAAACTTAATCATTCTTCCCTGCATCGTGGTACTGCCAGCTTTACAAGAAAGATATCGACGCAATATCAGCTGGTAGAACATGCCAAGCTCAAATAATACCTAAACCAAATCAAAGTTATTTAAGTCCCATAGTCTGGTATATTTATTCAGCAGTCCCAGCAGCTGACCACAAAGGAAGACGAGGTTATCAACTCTTTCCCAGCAGCTGACCACAAAGGAAGACGAGGTTATCAACTCTTTCCCAGCAGCTGACCACAAAGGAAGACGAGGTTATCAACTCTTTCAACAGCTGACCACAAAGGAAGACGAGGTTATCAACTCTTT
>CM065732.1:67164811-67169811 GCA_033310375.1 Conus canariensis
TCAGAGAAACATCTTGCTGGTGTTGATAATGTGCCCCAAACCACTGGTTCAGAGAAACATCTTTCTGGTGTTGATAATGTGCCCCAAACCATTGGTTCAGAGGAACATCTTGCTGGTGTTGATAATGTGCCCCAAACCATTGGTTCAGAGAAACATCTTTCTGGTGTTGATAATGTGCCCCAAACCACTGGTTCAGAGGAAACATCTTGCTGGTGGTGATAATGTGCCCCAACCACTGGTTTGACTTGGTCTGTGCGATCCAGTTCCTCACATCCATGACGCGGCAAGACAAGTACTTCAGATATCCCTTGGTACCCTCCCCCAGTCAGAAACATGAACAGCTCGGATCTGCACGGATCACACGCGGAAGATCAGAGCGAATGTATTCATTCATGTTTTAACGTGAGCACTCTCATGAAGAGACATAAGGCAAAATAAAAAAAAAAACCTGGCAGACTCTCACACAAAGAAACATATACACATAATTACAATAATTTAGAAGCAGACAGCGACCAAAAAGCAGAGAAAGAGAGACAGACAGACAGACAGACAGAGAGTGAGAGAGAGATATATATACAGACAGACAGACAGACAGACAGACAGAGAGAGGGGGGATGGGGAGGGACAGACATCGCCTAAATAAACCAATGAAACAAATAAACATATGCAAGAAAGATAGCAAACAACAGAAATCCACACACAAAAAGACAAAAACCACAACTTCCATATCTCTCTCTCTCTCTCTCTCTCTCTCTCTCTCTCTCTCTCTCTCTCTCTCTCTCTCTCTCTCTCTCTCTCTCTCTCTCCCACACACCCTTTTTCCCTTGTAAGTGAACTTATTTATGAATCTGTCATTGGACATTTTTTACCTATTTGTTTTCAGATTCGGAGCTGCCTAACATCCTGTTTGTTACTCTTCAGTCCAGCAGAAACAACATGTATTGCTCGGCTGAAACGATAAGCCTCTGGAGGACGCACGTTTCGTGATTTATCCCTCTTCGCAGTCTGATGAACCTCATTTGTCACGTTCAAGGGATTTAGTTCTTGTGTACTTGTTCCACCAGATAAATCCACACTGGCACGCAAAACGCGCGCGCGTGCACACACACACACACACACACACACACACACACACACACACACACACACACACACACACGATGCAAGGAAATGCTGTTTTAATACACCATACAAAACGGGCGAGTACATTACAAAAGCTGTGTCTTCTTCAGCCGTTATTTGCAGCTGATAGGAAACACCGCTACGATCTAAGGAGTAGTCTTTTGTTCATTTTTATTTTATGTTTCTTTTGTTTGTAGCACCCGAGGAAAAAAGTATTTGTCGAAAAAGTTGCTAGTAAGTTTGTATGGTGTTTTAAAATAAAAGTGTTTTTCTTTGCACATTTTTGTTTGGCTCTATTTTCTTTCTTTCTTTAGATTATTATTTATTCATTTATTTGTGAATCTGTTTATTTATTTGTGAATATCTTTATATATTTATTTATTTGTTTACTTATTTATTCATTATCTATTTGTTGGCTTTTGTTTGTCTGTTCTGTCCTTCCTTTTGTTCTTTCCAGCATTTTCGTGGAAACGTATCGTGTTTTCATTTCAATTGTTCTTTTTTTGTTTGTTTTTACTTTCCTTATTTTTTTCCTTCCGCAACTTCTTTCATTCTTGCTTTCTTTCTCTCTTTCTTAGTTTCTCTCCCTCTGTAAGAAATTCAGACACATTTGATGATCTGTTTTAGTGACATCATTGCCTTACGGTTTGACTTTTTTTTCGGTCATGTTGAGGAGTATTGATGAATCAACAAATCAACATCCCTGAAAACAAATAAAAGAAAGAAACCATTTATGTGAATATTGAAAACATTGCTCCATATCTATCAAGCACTGGACATAACGAGAAAGAGGCACGGGCAGGGGAAGTGTGAGGCTACACGCCACAATTAGGATGTTACATTTAAACTCTGCATCATCCATGTAAGCGTTGTTAGGCCTACCAGGGGTACGAGCCAGCGTTTAATGTTAAACTGATCAAAAGAACGACTCCCCACCAGTTATTTCCCTCGTTCTGGGGGATCTCCGCCGACAAAATCATAAACAATTTTCAAATACCCGACCTTCCCCTTAGTAGACGTCACATTTCAAGCTTTCGTACTCACCCGTGACCCTATCTTTGCGCCAGCTTCTAGAGCCCAAAATAATCACATTCCTTTGATTTTTTTTAAATTTTCTGTTTGCCTGGAACCACCTGGCTTCTTTATTAATATGAAAAAAAATGAGGAGTATCA
This sequence comes from Conus canariensis, assembly GCA_033310375.1. Lineage (NCBI taxonomy): Eukaryota > Metazoa > Mollusca > Gastropoda > Neogastropoda > Conidae > Conus > Conus canariensis. The sequence continues at coordinate 67,167,107 of CM065732.1, forward strand.
ACTTTCAGACACAATACCAATTCTCAAAACAATCCAACTGCCCCCGTCTATAAATACTCGAGTCCTTCAGCAAGGCTTTGACGCATTAAATTTTGGTGTGCAGCCACAAAATGCGTCATTGCTGATCCTGCTGCCAGAGGTTGGGCAAGAGGCATCGCCAGTGTGCATGGCATGGAAGCTGAATCGGTCTGAAGACTTGGTGCCAGAGTCCTGGGTGCTGGTCGGTCTGGTCATAGGAAGGAAGAGTGGAGGGAGATGAGATGGTGGCTGGGGGTAGGGGGGTGGTGGCTGGGGGTAGGGGGGTGGTGGATGGGGGTAGGGGGGTGGTGGATGGGCCGGAAAAGAAGGGATGGGGAGGTAGAGCCAGTTTCCTTGAAGGTGTGTGTGTGTGTGTGTGTGGTGTGTGTGTGTGTGTGTGTGGTGTGTGTGTGTGTGTGTGTGTGTGTGTGTCAAAATATACTTGAGCATCACGAGGCCTCGTCCATCTCCTCAATCTCTCACGTTACGGCTCCAAGTGCCACACCTAGGTAAAGCGCTTCAGACGGCCGATTAAACCAGAGAGAACGAGAGGGGTGGACGTAGATCTGGTGGGGTTAGCATGATGTCATCGGGCGAAGGATTTCAGGCCAGCTTACAAAAGTTCGCATATGAGCAATAGACCCCACATGCTGGTGACCAAGGTGACCTTCCTAGCTGGAATGACTGGGTCTGTGGTGTAGCCTGGAGTATGTTGACAAGCTTACTGCGCCCAAGCTGACCACATGAAAATGAACGAAATGTGTAGCACCCGTGTGTTTAGATTAAAAGTTGTTTGTGGTATCTAAACATATCCAAATGATTTTACAAACATATGAATCGGGTGTGATTTTATCACAAAATATATCTGAGATGGTCTTCACAAAGCTACATAAAAGGGAAACATAAACAATGCATTATGTACACCCCCATCTTTCATGTGTAATAGTCCAACACATGCTTCGCAAAAAGAAAAAGTGATTCTAGGATAACAAGTCATCGAATCTTGTATTCGATCGTTTGCATTATCTATCCTTTGGCTGCACGATGAACAGATAAGGTATTCATTTATCCCCTGTTGAACGTTCATATAGTCTGTGTCTGTCAAATCAACGTCCATCCGCACACAGAGGGGTTATGGATCTGATGCATGATACACCATGACCGTGATAAAAACTGAAAACATCATTAAAAAGCATCAGTATTAATTTGCTGTCTGGTTTGTCAAGCCATAACTAGAATTTTTTTTAATTAAATGTTTTTTTTTCAGAATCCTCTTGTACCAGACTGTTCTCTTTCCTTAGAACTCGTCTACTGCATGCATGATTGTCTGTCCATGTGGTGTGTGTGTGTGTGTGTGTGTGTGTGTGTGTGTGTGTGTGTGTGTGTGTGTGTGTGTGTGTGTGTGTGTGTTCTTACTTTGTTCCGTTTTGTTCACGTATGCATTAAAAAAAAATTGGTTTGCTTTTTTTCCTGTATGTCTCTAATCGCAATTTGAAAGGCTTCTATAAGTTGCTGCCATCAGCATTTCAGGTGATCTGTTTGCTTGTTTCTTTGTTTGCTTGTTTCTTTGTTTATCTTTGTTAATTATACTGGTCTGCCCATTCCAAATGGGATCATATGGATTGTTTTCAGGAGGGTTTGGTTTATGTACAACACCAGCGCTAGAACAGCAATCAAATCTTTAAAAAGTAAAGGATGTGCTTCTTTTCTCTCTCTCTTTGTCATCTGTCTGTCTGTCTGTCTGCCTGTCTGTTTGCCTGCCTGTCTGTCTGTCTCTCTCCATGTATTTTCTTTTCTCTCTCTCTCTCTCTCTCTCTCTCTCTCTCTCTCTCTCTCTCTTTCCGTATACCCCTCTCTCTCTTTCTATCTCTGTCTCTCTTTCTCTATCTCCTCTCTCCCTCCTCCTCTCCCTCTCTCTCTCTCTCTCACCATGTATTTCTCTTCTTCTGTCTGTCTGTCTGTCTGTCTGTCTGTCTGTCTGTCTGTCTCTCTCTCTCTCTCTCTCTCTCTCTCTCTGTCTCCGTTGTTCTCTTCATCTCTCCTCCCTCTCTCTCTCTCTCTCTCTCTCTCTCTCTCTCTCTCTGTGTGTTGTGTGTGTGTGTGTGTGTGTGTGTGTGTGTGTGTGTGTGTGTGTGTGTGTGTGTGTGTGGACATATAGACCGACCCCAGTTCACTTACGGTCCATTGTTGTGTCATCCATCTAGCCTGTCTTGATAGAGTGAAAATTGGTTTCCCACCTCCTCCCCCTCCTCGTGTTTTTATCTTCTTTATCTCCCCTTCTCTTCCACCCCTTGCCTCCTCCCCTTCTGAACCCCTGTCAGCCCTGTCTGTGTGACTTGGAGTTCCTGGGAAGAGGCGGAGGATTTGGAAGAGAGGGAGTTGGAATTGAAGGTCTGCATTGGAATGATTTGTTGTCCCTATGTTTTTCTTTGTCTTTCTGTCACTCTCTCTCTCTCTCTCTCTCTCTCTCTCTCTCTCTCTCTGTCTCAGTCACTGCCTGTGTCTGTCTGTCTCATTGTCTCTCGTTCAATCTGTATTTTCATAAGGCATTATCGTCTTTATTGGACAAATCTCTGTCTGTCTGTCTGTCTGTCTGTCTGTCTGTCTGTCTCTCTCTCTCTTCCTCTCTCTCTCTTCACAAGAGATTATGGTCTTTATTAGACAAACCTCTCTCTCTCTCTCTCTCT
>CM065732.1:67194811-67204811 GCA_033310375.1 Conus canariensis
TCTCTCTCTGTGTGTGTGTGTGTGTGTGTGTGTGTGTGTGTGTGTGTGTGTGTGTGTGTGTGTGTGTGTGTGTTTCTCTATCTGTGTGTGGACATTGCTTTACCGAAAAAGTCCAAACCTGGTCACACCAATAACCATTGCCACATTGCTATATTGCCACGCTCGTAATGGAAACTAGGACACTTAATGACTGACATTGGTGGCAGTGTCAATAACTATTCACCAGACACCATTAACAAACCCGATTCTGTTATCAATAACTGCTGTGTCGCAGCGGTAAATTATGCAAACATCCACCTTCCGTTTGCCTCCCCCCCCTCCACCCCCATCCCCCACCCCCCACACACTTCCTGCCTCTACCTGTTCCTGTCTGGGTGGATTATTTCCCCCTGTCTTACATCAGAACTAGGGTGACCTGCTGGGCGTCAGTGCTGAAAACACCGCGAGGAAGGAAAACACACACACGGCTAATGGGGAAGAATCAAGTTTGCATAATACCTCCTTTCGCAGATCAACAAAACCTGTAACCCAAACACAGAGAGAGAGAGAGAGAGAGAGAGAGAAGAGAGAGAGAGAGAGAGAGACAGAGACAGAGAGAGAGAGAGAGAGAGAGAGAGAGAGAGAGAGAGAGAGGGAGGGAGGGAGGGAGAGAGAGAGAGAGCATTCAGAACTCAAAACTCAGAAAAACGTAGGTCAATCAAGGATTTAGATTTTAGGCAGAGCCGATTCTTCCAATCTGTCCTTGAGAGAGAGAGAGAGAGAGAGAGAGAGAGAGGAGAGAGAGAGAGAGAGAGAGAGAGAGAAGAGAGAGAGAGAGAGAGACAGACAGACAGACAGACAGATAGACAGACAGACAGACAGACAGAGACAGAGAGAGGAGAGAGAGAGAGAGAGAGAGAGAGAGAGAGAGAGAGAGAGAGAGAGAGAGCCCTGTGGTAAGATGATACCCACGTGTATTTCAGCTTGATTTAACACAGCAAACGTGATTCTGAGCTGGAACCGAAAACAAAAAGCCGCAAATTTCAATTGTTTTACGGAGATAGAAGAGAACTTGGTAGGAGGGAGCGAGAGGAAGGTGGTCGGGGATGGAATATGGAGGTGGCAGTGAGGTTTGTGTGACCTTTGTAACATGTATGGAAAAGCACTGTATCCAGAGTGGTTGCTCCTGTCAGGAGATTAGCTCTTGCTGCCAGAAGCATGCTTCTCAAATAGCCGTTAACAATCAAAGTCTAAATCCTAGTTGGACGTCCAGAAACTTCCTGGTCCTGAAACAAACTAAACTTTAGAGACAATGCCCAGGCATTATATTGAGATCTCACCAACTGAAACTGATCCGAGAAAGCCTGGCCCAGCTTCCGAAATGCAGTCATTGATTCAGCCAGTTTCACATCAGGCCTGGTTTGACATTAACAATAACACAATCACCGTATGTTGAAACACGAGCAGAACGCTGTGGTCAGCTGGATGAATGACAAAGGTTTGTGTGTGCCAGTGACATCCATTTCACGCATCAGCTGGCTTCATGACAAAGGTTCACGTGCTGCCGATGACCATGAGGTCACCTAACAACACTCTTCCTTCGTCTGTCTCCAAAAGTGACCTTGTGTGTGTGTGTGTGTGTGTGTGTGTGTGTGTGTGTGTGTGTGTGTGTGTGTGTGTGTGTGTGTGTGTGGTTTCCTCCATAGTATTGACGACTGTTTGTCCATGAGTGTTCCTTCACAGCTTTTCTTGAATTTCCTAATTCCCTTTATTCCCTGCATGTCAATATTTCCTGCTTCTCTTTGAATGTTTGCATCTTTTTGGTTTGGGTTTGTTTCTCGTTGGATAAAGGGGTTTACTTGCTTTTTGTCTGTCTCTGTCTGTCTGTGTCTGTCTGTCTGTCTGTCTGTCTGTCTGTTGTCTGTCTGTCTCTCTCTCTCTCTCTCTCTCTCTTCTCTCTCGTCTCTCTTCTTTCTCCAGTTCATGACATTCACGTCTCATTCTCTCTGTCTCTCTCTCCCCTCTCTCTCATTTATGACATTCTTCTTTCTCTCTTCTCTTCTCTCTCGTCCTCTCCTCCTCTCTCTTCTCTCTCTCTCTCTCTCTCTCGTCTCTCGGTTCATGACCTTCAAAATAACAAATTTCAAACAAAACAAATATCTTGTTATGAATAGCCCCCCAGTCATAAGGGATTAATTTCTATAATGTCGCTGTTGTTGACAGGTATGCCTCCTCTCTCCGCATCCCTCATCCCGGTGAACAGTGGGGAATGAGAAGGTGGAGAAGAGGGGGAGGGAGAGGTGGTCTTGGTGCTGAGTGCCTTGTCACGTGAGTGTCTGCTTTTCCTCTTGTGTTTTGGTTTTGGTCGCAGGATTTCCTAACGATGGGTTTCGTTTTATTGAACATGGCATCATCGCTGTTTTTTGCGAAAATGACGTGGAGATTAAAAGGAATGTCACTTGAAAGACGAAGCGTCTGTTTTCATTCACTTCAGAGACCACGCTCTGCGACAATAAAATGTTTTTTTTGTCAGAAAGGGAGAGAGAAGAGAGAGAGAGAGAGAGAGAGAGAGAGAGAGAGAGAGAGATTAATGTTATGTGGTGCCCTGCATGTCGTGATCTGGAGCTGGCCTCACTGCCTACCAACGAAATGATTCACTTGCAGCGCATGTCAACAACTGTTGACAAATTAAAACACATTTGTAGTAAGTAACTTCAAGTATCTGTGCTTGATTGTGCCCTCCTAAATTCTGGTGTCAGGATAATACACGTGCAACACGCCCTGATCTTTATTTAAAAAAAAACAACAACAAACAAAAAAAAAAAACAAAAAAAAAACTTGTAGCTTCAAGCGACTTTCTCTTGAGACAATCGTAATCCTGGAATTTTGATATCTGCTTATTCATTTCTCTAAAGTTGAGCCATGGATCTTAAGATCCTAATGATGTATCATGCCGACAATTCATCTTAATCTATATCCTCTGAAAACTAAGAACTGTTTAGTTTTTATCTTGAAATATTCGGCAGTTAGGTCTGTGTCACTCTGCTTTCTTTCACAGAATCGGCTGACGACCAGTCAGAAATATTAGGATAGTGCGATCTTTCCATTCTGATTCAGTAGGCCTAGTGTGGAAGAAGTCACTACGTAAATCACGCTTTCCCCTACGGGTTGCAAAGCTACACCCCGCTGTTACAACTTAAAACGGGAGAAGGAAGTGGGGGAACTTTCGCGAAAGACGTCATAGCAGTAATGACGAATTGCAAGCCTCTTTTACTCATCGTGTTTAGATCTTTGTATTTTCGGTCAGTGTAGTGCTATTGTTGATTTATTTAAAACATTTGGAAAGTGAACGTATGCCTAATTGTTCAGTTTTGTTTTCGGATCGATTGATAATGCGATTGGAGTATTCCTGATTATGTTAGAATGTTCACCAAATCTCCATAAATTGCTAGTGCATTACCAAAGATTCGAGAATGTTGTAGAAGCTGATCGTGTCACATTCGTAAAGCCGATAAAAAGCTGCCATTAGTAGAATATTCGCTGCTGTATGTGCGATTAAGTTCCCATACGACTTATTGAACCTTAAGTTCAGGTGATTTTTTTGTTTGTTTCTAGATTTTTCAACGTTTGTGAATAAAAGGATCCCATTCGTTTCAATACCGCCTGGTGTAATTTGTCGTCTGCAAGCTGAACACCTTCCACAGGATTAACAACGAACTCTCACAAGCTGCTGCGCTTACCTTGTACTGAGGAAGTCAGCGGTCTAGCGTGTAACACCCAGTCCATCCCCACTCCCCGCCCCTCTCTCCACAATGCCTGCTTTCATTCTACCTACACCCCCGTGAAAACATTAGAAGTTGCGAAATTCACTTTCCTCATCGAAAATACTTTCGCCGTGTTGAAAACGACGTGCTCTATCCCTGAGGATTTTCAAATCACCGGGCAGTTAGGATCTTTTCGTTCTGTATGATGGCGCTGTTTGTCTGTAAACGGGAATTTTGTGCAAACTTTTCAAAAATCTTTTCTTTCTCTAGGGTTAAAAACTTTAAAAGAAAAAAAAAAAACTATTCCGCCGGACCAAAGGGACAAACAAATTACCAGACAAAACACGACGCGTTTCAACCTCTTTGGCCTTCTTCAGGCAAGACAAACAACATTCAGGACCATGAAAATGAAGGAGCAGTCACTTATCTCCTCAAATTGGGCGCAAAAAGAACTTTGATCGAAAGCGAGGCTGCTGAGAAGGAAACAATGCGAGTTGAAATAATAATAATAATAATAATAATGATAATGTTGATAACAGCAATAATCATAATAATATTTGTAATAACAATAATGATAACAACAAGGATAGTAATAATGATAATACAATAATAATAATTGTTATAATGATGATAATGATAATAATCATAGCAATGATAATAATGATAATAACAGCATTGATAATATTAATCACACTGACGATGATGACACAAAATGTCTTTAAAAATCATGGAGGATTAAAATCGATAAGGGGAAACGAAATGCAGAACATTGAAGGGTAGCAGTCAATCTGAATCTTGTTTCAGTTTCCGCCTGCAGTTACATCACTTTGAAAGCAAGCCTGTCACTCACGTTCTGGAAGAAGAGAGCAAATCACGAACCCCATCAACAGACAGAAACGATGGGCAAAACTGGGGAGTGAGATCGTGGAGGTGAGGGCTGCGGTGTGTGTGTGTGTGTGGGGGGGGGGGGGGGGGGGGGGCAGGATATTTGCTGAGTGTAACTCAGCGACAAAGAGATGCTTGATGTCAGTAATGGGTTTGTTGATGGTGTCTGGCGCATAGTCATTGAGACAGGCACCGCAATATCACAGAACGCCATCGATCTGAGTCAATTGCAGTTATTGTATATCCTCCCTCGAGCGAGGCAGCATTGTAGTCTGACAGTGATTATTTGTATGGTTCTCTGTCTTTTTGGCGTTTGGTCTGTGGCAAAACCGGTCTCGTGAAGTTGATTATCAATGGTCCATCATTGATGGCATTGGCTGACGAATGGCATACTGACATATTTGAGACATTCGCATGGATGAATGGAATCTGAGGGCATGAACATAATTATGTACAAAAGAGACGTCTTTCTTTCTCTGGTAGCCCCCCCCCCCCCCTCCCCCTCCTCCACAATTCCCCCTACCAGCTTCCACTGACACTTGAAGAAAGTGCACAGATATATTTATATTGATAACAGCGGATATTTTTCTTCCCACCCTACACAAACAAACACACACACACACGCACGCACACACATACACACCCACCCACCCACACACACACACACACACACACACACACACACACACACACACACACACACACACACACACACGCACGCACACACACACAGACACACACACATACATGCATACACACACACACACACACACACACACACACACACACACACACACACACACACACACACACACACGCACGCATAACCCCCCCCACACACACACACACACACACACACACACACTGATGAAAGGTAGGGGCGCGGATGAAAATGCAAGTCAGCTAAAGCGATCCACTGTCACCAGTTTACAATTCCTTTCAGCCGTCCTCGGTTGCCGTTTTATTGTTGATGGTAGTTTCACGGACCCTTCCTTATCTCTCAGTTGACATCTTTGTTTTTTGTTTCTTTCCCCCTCTACACTAGCTATGGTTTCACCCACGTCTTTGGCTTTATGTGTCTGTTAGCAAAGCAACTGCTGTACTGATTTCAAATAAAGCTGGTAGAAGGTTAGAAGGCGTCTCAAGGACGAACTGAGGTAAAGTGATTTTTTTTTTGTTTTTTTGTTTTTTGGTAATACCAGATGACGGCCTAGCCTTTGGCTGAATTCTGCGATCTTTCAAATATCTTCGTAGGTTTTATTTTTTGTTACACAGAAATGGCGTTTTTTTTTTTTTATTATTATTGAAATACACACACAACTCACACACAAACAAACTCACATACACACATACACGCAAGAGCGCACGCGTGCAACACCCCCCCCCCCCCCCCCACACACACACACACACTCTCTTTCTCTCTCTCTCTCTCTCTCTCTCTCTCTCTCTCTCTCCACACCACACACACACACACACACACACACACACACACACACAACACACACACACACACACACACACACACACACACTTTCATAGCACCAGAACAAACCCTTGTATGACAGCTGTCAGACAGCTAGACAGTAATCTGATTTCAAAGCGAATTCGCTGTCATTCATCACGGTATTAAAAACTCCCAGGGGGTACGTTTACACTGGGGTATCGAGACACTTGTCATAATCGACACCGAGGGGTCAAGGCAAGGCAGATGTAAATGACAGGGTTCAGGGGTCATATTATATCCTGATGGTGTAGCTTTCCTAAGTAACGATAGGACATCTCCCGGATCATGTAGAAATAATTTACGAATGTTTCATACTTTGTATGGATAACTACAGTTTGGTGAGTGACAATGGTCTCTCATAATCTACAGGAACGGGGAACTATTTTGTGTTCCTGCGCCTGGACTGGATATAGGATCTGACGTCACCGTTGCCGACTGAGAACACGTTCTATGCATTCCCACAACTCTCAAAATTGTGTGTGACATCTGTCTGGAATTGTGTGTGGCATCTGTCTGGAATTGTGTGTGGCATCTGTCTGGAATTGTGTGTGGCATCTGTCTGGAATTGTGTGTGGCATCTGTCTGGAATTGTGTGTGACATCTGTCTGGAATTGTGTGTGCATCTGTCTGGAATTGTGTGTGGCATCTGTCTGGAATTGTGTGTGGCATCTGTCTGAATTGTGTGTGACATCTTCTGGAATTGGTGTGGCATCTGTCTGATTGTGTGTGACATCTGTCTGGAGATGATCTCTCTTCTTCGTCTCGGTTTTATTTTCATTTTCCCCCTTGTCCTCCATTTATTGTCTCCTCCTCCTCCTCCTCCTCTCCTCCTCTCCTCCTCCTCCTTCCTCCTCTCTCCTGTTTTCTCTTCCTTTCTCCTGCTCTTCCTCCTCTTCCTGTTCTCCTCCTCCTCCTCCTCTTCTCTCCTCCTCTTCCTCTCTTCAACCCCTCTTCTTCTCTAGTCTTTCCCCCATGGTCATCTTCTTTTCATATCCTTTTTCATCCTCTCGTTCTTTCTTCTTTAAACACGAATCAATAAAAAAAAAGTGTAAACGCACTTAAAAAGACTTTATTTACCATTTGTTTCTGGACACCAGGTTGGTTGTTGTGGCCTAGTAGTTATCGCAGTGGCTTTTTTTCATTTTTCTGGACCCAGGTTGTTGTTGTGGCCTAGTGTTATGCAGTGCTTTATTCCATTTGTTCTGGACCAGGTTGGTTGTTGTGGCCTAGTAGTTATCGCAGTGGCTCCTTCGACGCTTCCGTTTCCTCCAGTGCACAGCCCATGCCCATTAATGCCAGTCAGTCAGCGTGAATGATTAGCATTTATAACTGGAAACACAGGTGTTAGTGCCACTGGTACTGCGGCTGCTATTGCTACTATTACTACTATTTGTGGTGGTGTGGTGGTGGAGGTGGTGGTGGTTGTGGTGGTGGTAGTAGTAGTAGTATTTGTTGTTGTTGTTGTTGTTGTAGAATATAGTAGTGGTAATAGTAGTAGTAGTAGTAGTAGCTGTAGTAGCAGTAGTAGTGGCGGTGGTGGTAGTAGTAGTAGTAGTGGTGGCGGAGGTGGTGGTGTTTAGTAGTAGTAGTAGTAGCAGCAGCAGCAGTAACAGCAGCAGTAGTTGTAGTAGTAGTAGCAGTAGTAGTATTAGTGGTAGTAGAAGTAGTATTGATAATAGCTGTAGTAGCGGTAGTAGTGGTAGTAGTGGTGGTGGTGGTAGTAGTAGTAGTGGTGGTGTTGGCGGAAGTGGTGATAGTAGTAGTAGTAGCAGCAGCAGTAGCAGCAGTAGTTGTAGTAGTAGTAGCAGTAGTCGTAGCTCCCTCTGGGTCATGCCTATAGCTTCGCCTGCGATCGTAGCCATGTGGAATGGAGCAAATTGCGTGTAATCCACGCCAGCGTGTAGTTACAGGAGGGAAACAAGTACAAACCTATTATGTTCTGTCGTTTGTCGTTTGGACAGTGTTATGTGGGACATTGTGCAGTAGGAGATGTAATCTCTCTCTCTCTCTCTCTCCTCTCTCTCTCTCTCTCTCTCTCTCTCTCTCTCTCTCTCTCTCTCTCTCTCTCTCATTGCCACTTCTTTCCATTTCTCATGTTTTCCTGCTCCCTTACTTTCCCCTGTCTCCTTTCCCCTCTCTTCTCTGTCTCTCCCTCTCTCTCTGTCTCTCGCTTTTTCAAATGTTGTGTATACTTTGTTATATTCATTTTATTGTCCATGTTATACATGCTAATTGTTGTCCATTACAGTACCTTTCTACAAGTCCCCCACCCCACTCCTCCTCATCTCTCTTTTTTTCTTTCTTTTTTATTTTCTCTTTTCTATTCATTTAATATTCCATTGTCATTGCATGACCGATTTCGTTTTGTTCAAACATAGTTCCATTTCACTCCATATTGTAGTTCCTACTTAGGGCGATGACTAAGATGTCTGTGTGTCTGTGTGCTGTGTGTGTCTGTCTCTGTCTGTGTCTCTCTTCTCTCTCTCTCTCTTCTCTCTCTCTCTCTCTCTCTCTCTCTCTCTCTCTCTCTCTTCTCAAACGCAACTTCAAGAAATGTGAAGCACATTCACCCAAAGCCCCTGAAATAAACAAGTAGTTGGAGACTACCCGTATCTGTAGAATGAATATTGAACATACATTTCAGAGCCCTTAGCTAGGTTCTCCCCAAATAGTCGTTATCTCTAGCGCCTTTCACGTCTCTGTCTTCCCTGTTCTCCAGTCTCTACAAATATGGCATCCTTTAATCGGTGCAAATGGATGTGACTGTGTAAACTATCGTTTGCTGAGATGTCCTAGAGCGACTGTGTAAGGCATGTCCGAAACGGGTTAAGGAAAAAAGAAAGACTGATAGTCTGTGCGAGTCAACACACGATACATCACAATGGCATTACTGAAATATTGTACACTCACACTTGTGCTTTGACGCGCTCTGTCTCTCTCTTTTTTCTGTCTCTGTCTCTGTCTCTGTCTCTGTCTCTCTCTCTCTCTCTCTCTCTCTCTCTCATAATCTATACACACACACACACACACCACACACGCCGCACGCACGCACGCACGCACGCGCGAGCACACACACACACACACACACACACCGCACGCACACACACACACACACACACACACACACACACACACACCACACCACACACACACACAACAATTCTATAACATTGGATCAAAACTTCCTTGACTATCCTGAAAACTGAAACTGAAAACAAAATGGCCTAGAAATTAAATTCCAGCCACGGCAGCGTGACAGCCACAGGACACGAGACTGTAAACTGATTTCAAAGAATTTGCTATCTCTTTTGACATGGCACGAAAACTTACCAGGGGAACGTTTACGACTGGGTATCAGACTGATGTGAGACAGCAAGAAAGCAAGGTCAGACGGGAACAAAGGTCAGAGTTCATGGATCACGCCAGGACTTGGTGGGGCGTTTTTTGCGTGTGAATGCAAGAAAATCCCTCTGCTGGTTTAGAAACAATTGAAGAATAGCTATCTGCATTTGCAAATATCAATGCGAGAAGGACGAGGGTGACCCTCAAAAGGAACTGGGGACTATTTTATTTTCATGCACTTGAGCGGATGCAAAATTTGGCTTGGGTCATTAGATTCCAGGCCACAGATAGGCTTAACTCATGCTCAAAAGACTGTGTTTTCCCACTCTACACTTAAAGCTGTGTGTAACATCTGTCCCACGACGAGCCCTCTTCTTCTCTTGCTCGTCCTTTATATTTTCTTTATGTCCTCCGTTTCATGTCTTCCTCCTCGTCCTCGTTCTCCTCCTCCTCCTCCTCCTTCTTCTTCTTCTTCTTCTTCTTCTTCTTCTTCTTCTTCTTCTTCTTCTTCGTCTCTTCTTCTTCT
>CM065732.1:67211879-67224379 GCA_033310375.1 Conus canariensis
TCTACCCTATCCCCTGTTCTTTCTTACATTCTGTAGTTTCTTTTTTATTTCTCTTTCCTACTTTCTTTCTTTCCTGCTTTCTTTTTCTCCTCCTTTCTTCTATCCTCTTGTATTCTGCTTTCCTTTCTTCTTCTCCTTCTTGTTCTTCTTCTTGTTCTTCTTCTTGTTCTTCTTCTTGTTCTTCTTCTTCTTCTTCTTCTTCTTCTTCTTCTTCTTCTTCTTCTTCTTCTTCTTCTCCAGGGATGTTGTCTGGTATCATAATGTGGGACATGTGGCGTACCTACAACGCACGTTTATGTAATGTTTCAATTTCTTTGGCCAAAAATCTTTATTTCACAGGAAAGGAAAATAGATGGTTATAGAGTATACAAAATACACAAGCCATGCAAAGAAATACAATGAAAAAGAAAAAAAGAAGAACAGCCGTTTTCACACGCGCGCACGCGCACGCACACACACACACACACACACACACACACACACACACACACACACACACACACACACACACACACACACACACACACACACACAACAAGGCAAACGACACAAACGTCTTATGGAAATGAGTGTGAAATTACAAATCCGTGCCACTGTTTTGATTCTGACAGTTTGTTTGTTTTTTAACTATACAACACACAGTGATCCGATATCTTTTTCCAGGGTGAAAATTCCTGATTCTGCGAATGCAAAAAACGTTGTAATGTATGATACCATTGTTGTAAAACAGTCCTTTTATGCAGTGCAAAACTATTGCCCTCAGATTCTTGTCTCATTAAATTCTCCTTTTCCGACAGACGATGGCTGAAAGATCTCAAGATGACAGCTGAGGATTCTGCATGTCTGTCTGTCTGTCTCATGATCCCACAAAATCCTCACCACTAATTCCTACCAACTCTATTACCTCCCACAGCCCCCTGTCTACACAGCCCCCTGTCTCCCCACGTCTTCCTCTCCCTTCATCATCTCCATTCCAACCGTTATTTCCGTCCTTTCTCTATCGTTTTAAGAAGAAAGAAGAAGAAGAAGAGAAGGAGGAGGAGGAAGAGAGAAGAAGAAGAAGAAGAAGAAGAAGAAGAAGAAGAAGAGAAGAAGCGTCGACAGGCTTTATCATAACGCTTTGGGGGCGCACTGTCCTAAGATTCTTTCTGAGAGCGAAAGTGCTCTAAAAGGTATCCAGGCATGTTCAGAACCATCCTTGTCTCGCTCCACTGGGCGTTCCAAGCAGGTTTTATTCAACATCACCATTGTCATCATCATCTTCTTCCTCTTCTACACGACGCTCTTCTCGTGTGGTGTGTGTGTGTGTGTGTGTGTGTGTGTGTGTGTGTGTGTGTGTGTGTGTGTGTGGTCTGCGCGCGCGCGCGCGCGCGCGCGCGCGTGTGTGTGTGTGTGTGTGTGTGAATTATGTTCCTTTTGTTTAAAAAAAAAGGTTGAGATTCTTTTAATGATGTTTTCTTAAACGTCAGTACAACTGTGAGTTAATCTGACAATAAATTGTTTTCAGTCAGTCAGTGTGTGTGTGTGTGTGTGTGTGTGTGTGTGTGTGTTGTGTGTGTGTGTGTGTGTGTGTGTGTGTGTGTTTTCCCTTTATCACCCACTGCTCTCCTTGCAATTTCCGTCCAATGATTTTCTTCCCATTCTGCTCCTTTATACACAGCGTCAGCGAGGTTTGTCTCGGAGCATTCCAATTACTGCCCTCCAAAGGGAGTGGATATAGGATGTCTCGGAGCATTCCAATTACTGCCCTCCAAAGGGAGTGGATATAGGATATAGGAATCAAGTCGTCATGAGGAAACTCACCTGTGGAGACTCTGCACTGCGGCTGAGTCGCTTCCATGATGTTCATTGACATCTCTTGTGATCTAACAGAGAGAGCCACCTGCTAGACCCCTACTGGTCCTTGTTTTCTTTCAGAAACAACGTCAGTGATGGTTGCACAACACACACACACACACACACACACACACAACACACACACACACACACACACACACACACACACACACGCACAATATCCCACACACACACACACACACACACACACACACACACATACATACGCACGCACGCATACACGCACGCACACAGACACAAGCACACCTATTCGCATGCATGCGGATGCACGAGCGCACTCACATACACATGCACACGTAATGTTAGGTAAGGTTATGTTCCTCACAGCCCGGCCGACTGCTAGGGACCATATCAGAGCTTTCACCGCATTAAAGTCAAATAACAAGTCATTAAAGAAAATAAAAGGAAAAAACTCATTCACACAACCCATTTAAACACCTTCTAAAAGCACACCGGCGGAAAATAGTGTTAAAATCTTTCTTCTTTTAAACCTTACATCAGATGGAAAATGCTAGTCTCTTTCAGAAATTAAAAGATTAAATCAGGTGGGACAGGTCTGAACAAGTTGGTTTTTTTTTTATGTGGAGTCTGCTGTGAAATGTTTATGTCTCACATTATGCAAGTCCCAACTCTAAAAGAATATGTTTCACTGTGCACACACACAGACACACAGACACACACACACACACACACACACACACACACACACACACACACTCACACACACTCACTAACAGACATACACACACACGCGCGGGGCGCGCACGCACACGCACAAACTCACACACACACACACACACACACACACACACACACACACACACACACACACACACACACACACATCTACATATACAAGCACACAAATACATGCACATTGCGCGCGCGCAACAACACACACACACACACACACACACACCACACACACACACACACACACACACACGTTCGCGCGCGCGCGCGCGCGCGTGCACGGGTGTACACGCATGCACGCATGCATACACGCGTCTGCGCACAAACACTCACTCATGGGCGCGCGCACACATACACCCTCACGCGCAAAACACACACACACACACACACACACACACACACACACACACACACACACACACACACACACACACACACACACACCGTCTCAGCACCAAGGCCAGACCCAGCAACAAAGCCATCAAAATGCCATCTATCCAAATCTGCTGATACCGGCGACAGATTTCCACAGATATAAACACGGGAAGATACGAATACCCTCGGAGATCAGCTGTTTGTGGGATCTTACACTCTGTTCAAGAATACGTTTCGAAAAGAAAAGAAAAAAAGAAATGCAAAGCAAACAATAAGAGGACCAGTGGCAAACCAACACCTTCCAGAAAAAGAAATGCAATAGTTTGCAATTGTTCGGCCTCACCACAGGAATAATTTGAAAAAAAAAAGAAAAAAAGACTTTTTGCATTAAGCTTTTTTTTTTTTTTCTTTTCTTAAACAACACATCGTTTCATACACAGTGTTAAGAACACACACACACACACACACACACACACACACACACACACACACACACACACACGCACGCACGCACGCATCCATGCACGCACGCGCGCGCGCGCGCGCCACACACACACACACACACACACACACACACACACACACACACACACACGCACACACGCACGCACGCACGCACGAACACATGCGGGCGCGCACGCACGCACGAACACATGCGGGCGCGCACGCACGCACGGACACACACACACACACACACACACACACACACACACGCGCGCGCGCGCGCGCGCGCGCGGGCGCGCGCGCTCTCCCTCTCTCTCTCTCTCTCCTCTCTCTCTCTCTCTCACACACACACACACACACACACACACACACACACACACACACACACACACAACAGAGCATGAACGCGGAAGCGAGACTTAGCGATGACTTTATTTGGCTGATCGTACTGGACTTGTAATGTTGTTGATGATCACTCACGTTCTGTTTCTCTTATCATTCTCCTCTCTTCCCTCTAAATCGTCTATTTCTTTCGATAACTCTCCTCCACGCTCTCTCTCTCTCTCTCTCATCTTTTTCGTCTTCTCTCCTTACTTCTTCTCTCCTCCTTCTCTCTTCTCTTCTTTTTCTTCTTTTCCTTCTTCTCATCCTCTTTCTTATCTTTCTATTTTTCTTCCTCTTCACTTTCTTATCTGTAGTTTGTTTTTCTCTTTCACTTTTTTTTTTCAATCTCTGTTTTTTTTTTTCATCCTTTCCATCCTTTTTTTTTCATTTTTCCCGTCCTTTTCTTACTTTCATCGTTCTTTCCTTCTGTCACTTCACCTTTCTTTCTTTCTTTCTTGACTTTGTCTTGTTTTTTTTCTTTCTTCCTTCCTTCCTTCTTTTATTTCTCTATTTCTTCTATCCCTTTGTTTTCTGTCTTCCTTCTTTCCTCTTTTCTTCCTTTGTCTTTTTCCCCTTTGTTTCTTTCTTTCTTTTGACCCTTCCTTCTTTCTTCCTTCCTTTCTTCCTTCCTTTCTTCCTTCCTTCTCTTCCTTCCTTTCTTCCTTCCTTCTTTCTTCTCTTGGTTCCTATCCCCTTGCTAGTCTTCTCTCCTTTTGTTCTTGCAGTTTTTTTTTTTTCCTTTTTTTTCTTTTGAGTTTTTCCTCTTCTTACTTTCTTTACATCTCTTTTTCTTTTCACTATTTTTTCCCCTTTGCCATTCATTCTTACTTGTTTTCTCAATGGCATTCTTCCTTATATTCCTTCTGCTATCCTTTGACTCTTTGTTTGTTTGTTTCCATATTTTCGTTCACATGCTTTTTCCCCCTTTTTTTCGTTTTTCGTATACATTCTGTCTGTTTGTCTGTCTGTCTATTTGTCTGTCTCTCTGTCTCTCTGTCTGTCTGTCCATCTTTTCTTTCCTTTGTTCACTTTCCTTTATTTTCTACTTTCTACCAACGCCTCCTTTCTTTTACTACTTCTTTTTCCTTCTCTTTCTGATAATTTTGGTCTTCTGTCTGTCCTCTTCTTCACTTTCGTTCTTACTTCGTATCGTTTCTCCTTTACTTCTTTCTTTCTTTCTTATTTTCTCTTCTGTGTGTTTTTATTTTTCTTCTCTCCCCCCCCCCCCCCCCCCCCCCCCCCCCCCCCCCCCCCCCCCCCCCCGTCCTATCCTGAACTATCCATACTTCTCATCAACGAAGTCACACCTCAGGCAGCCAGGCTCTGGGGATGAAGACTACCGACGTGATGGGACAACAGGTTCATCAATAAGTAAATTGTAATTACACAACTGCCCCCCCCCCCCCCCCCCCCCCCCCCTGTCCAGCACTGATCAATACAGGTGGTCACTGCTTCGTCAGGGGACTGTCTTCAAGGCCGGGCTGGTCGTGGGTTGTGTCCCTTTTGTCTTGAGTGCTTGATGCATGACCAAGAGTTCACCTCTCCATCTTTCTGCATGTTTTAAGAGTCTGAAGAGCTAGCTCAAATTGAGAGCAGACGTCTTTGCCTCCACCACTGATGTCGCATTTGAGGCCGGATCTGTTTGTTCGTTTATCTTTGGGTTAGAATACGCACAAAGGAAAACAACAACAACAACAACAACAACAACAACAACAACAACGTTTCTTGGCCGTGTTGTTACTGTTGTCCTTGTTGCTCTCTTCTTCTTCTTCTTTCTTCTTCTTCTTCTTCTTCTTCTTCTTCTTCTCTCTCCTCCTCCTCCTCCTCCTCCTCCTCCTCCTCCTCCTCTCCCCCCTCCTTGTTCCATCCCTCCTCCTCCTCCTCATCTTCTTCTTCTTGTTCTTATTCTTTTTGTTGTTGTTGCTGCGGCTGCTTCTGCTGCTGCTGTTGTTGTTGTTGTTGTTGTTCTTCTTCTTCTTCTTCTTCTTCTTCTTCTTCTTTCTTCTTCTTCTTCTTCTTCTCCTCCTCCTCCTCCTCCTCCTCTCCGTCCTCCTTTTTCTCTCCCTCCTCCTCCTTCTCCTCCTCCTCATCTTCTTCTTCTTGTTCTTTTTGTTGTTGTTGCTGCTGCTGTTGTTGTTGTTGTTCTTGTTGTTGTTGTTGTTGTGTTGTTTCTTCTTCTTCTTCTTCTTCTTCTTCTTCTTCTTCTTCTTCTTCTTCTTCTTCTTCTTTCTCTTCATTAATCTTAAGTGATCATCATGAAGGAGTGAAAACTAGAGATGTCAAAACTCAGCATTCATAGAGAACCATGCATATGTCTTTAACTGTCTGGAACTGCTTCTTCAGAGCTTTTGGTCGATGCTGTGGTGTGTCATGAACATTCATGAGAGTGGTGCTGTCCTCATCATGTCTCCCTCGTGGACCAAGGAAGGTGTTCAGTATAATCAGGGTCAGGGGACTGAGGTCTGATGGTTTTTCTGGACCAGCATTGACAGCAGTAGTGAACTGTTGCCCTCTAAGGATTGAGAGCTATTTTGTCTGGTAATAATAAGTACAGCACGTGTCGCGAACAAAATGCATTTCTATGCACTGTGTTTATGCATGTTTCTCTGTGTTCTGACTCAAGAGTCTAATGAAAATTTATCTTAGGGGAATTTTCGGCCAGAGTCAGAGTTCTTGAGTCAGAACACACAGAAACATGAACAACCTGTAGTCGGAAAGTGTCTTTGCTCAAATGTGTTTCTGTACTTTTGTCTTATTTTCCTTAGCAAGGTATCTTTTGATTAAATCCAAAGGAAAACAGACGATTAGAGGATTTGGAAAATATGGCAAATTATCACCAACGTGACAAAGATATGCAAAGAAAGAGAGCACATTCATTTTTTTGTGGGTGAAAATACAATACCATGACATCGTTTAATTCTGACACTTCTCTTTCCAGCCATTACAAATACAGTGCGCAGATATCTTTTGTTAAGATGAACATTCAAGGAATACCAGAACGTTGCATGATGTTATACCCTATTGCAAGATGAACATTCAACGAATACCAGAACGTTCTGTGATGTTATACCCTATTGCAAGATGAACATTCAACGAATACCAAAACGTTCTGTGATGTTATACCATTATTGCAAGATGAACATTCAAGGAATACCAGAACGTTGTATGATGTTATACCCTATTGCAAGATGAACATTCAACGAATACCAAAACGTTCTATGATGTTATACCCTATTGCAAGATGAACATTCAACGAATACCAAAACGTTCTGTGATGTTATACCCTATTGCAAGATGAACATTCAACGAATACCAAAACGTTCTATGATGTTATACCCTATTGCAAGATGAACATTCAACGAATACCAAAACGTTCTGTGATGTTATACCCTATTGCAAGATGAACATTCAAGGAATACCAGAACGTTCTGTGGTGTTATACCATTATTGTAACGCAGTCCTTTAGTCTTTTATGCAGTGCAAGACTATAATCTCATAGCGCTTAAAAAAAAAAATATCCTTTTCTTGAAAGATGATGGCTTAAAGATATAACAAGATGCAAAGCATATAAACGTACTCCCAGTTTTCCAAATCGCTTATAAATCGGCCAAGTACTTTGAGATAAATAACGGCAAAATAACGGTTTTTATGGTTATTTAACCGATGTGCACTTTTGAAACTGGTATTTTAGTCCTCACTGGGTTGAAGCCTATGTACCTCCCAAATTTCATACAGATCGGACAATATGTCAAGAATAACGGTTTTTAACGGTCAAATTTTGAAACACTATATGGAAGTGCCATTTGTGTGTGACAACCTTTCTGTATACTAAATTTCATTAAAATCCACCGATATGTAAAAAAAAATAACAGCAAAATAACGGTTTTAACGGTTATATAACCGATGTACACTTTTGAAACTGGTATTTTAGTCATCACTGAGCTAAAGCCTATGTACATACCGAACTTCATCCAAATCGGACAATATGTCAAGAATAACGGTTTTTAACGGTCGAACTGTGAAACACTATATAGAAGTGCCATTTGTGTGTGATAACCTTTCAGTATACCAAATTTCATTAAAATCCACCTATATATAAGAAACAACGGCAAATTAACGGTTTTTAACTTGTTTAATCGATTTTTAGCGTTACATCACTTACATATGGAAAGAGGCTCCGATTTGTCACAAGATCATCCGCTTATAAACTGGCCAAGTACTTTCTTAGATATTCCATAAAGAAGAAAACCCGTTTTGGGCCGTTATAACCGATAGTAACGGCTATTCTGGTCAAATAAAACATCAGGCATCATCCATGACCCATAGTGAACATACCTACAAATTTTCAGAAAGATGGGCCAAGTACTTTCTGAGATATTCCATACAGAAGAAAAACCGTTACAGCCATTACAGCCGTTAGTAACGGTTATAACGGGGTAAACTAAAACATCAGGCATCATCCGTGACCCATAATGAACATACCTGCTAATTTTCACAAAGATCGGCCAGGTACTTTCTGAGATATGCCATAAAGAAGAAAAACCGTTACAGGCCGTTACAGCCGTTAGTAACGGTTATAACGGTAAATTGAAACATCGGGCATCATCCGGGACCATTAATGAACATACCTACACATTTTCAGAAAGATCGGCCAGGTACTTTCTGAGATATTCCATAAAGAAGAAAAACCGTTACAGGCCGTTACAGCCGTTAGTAACGGCTATAACGGGGTAAACTAAAACATCGGGCATCATCTGTGACCTATAATGAACATACCTGCTAATTTTCATAAAGGTCCGCCAAGTACTTTCTGAGATATTCCATAAAGCAGAAAAACCGTTACAGGCCGTTACAGCCGTTAGTAACGGTATAACGGTTAACTAAAACATCGGGCATTATTCATGACCCATAATGAACATACCTACAAATTTTCAGAAAGATGGGCCAAGTACTTTCTGAGATATTCCATACAGAAGAAAAACCGTCACAGGCCGTTACAGCCGTTAGTAACGGCTATAACGGGGTAAACTAAAACATCGGGCATCATCCGTGACCCATAATGAATGTACCTGCTCATTTTTACAAAGATCGGCCAAGTACTTTCTGAGATATTCTATTAAGAAGAAACACCGTTACAGGCCGTTACAGCCGTTAGTAACGGCTGTAACGGTAAACTAAAACATCGGGCATCATCCGTGGCCCATAATGAACATACCAACAAATTTTCAGAAAGATCGGTCCAGTAGTTTTGTTTGGAGCGAGTGGAACACATTTTGACCACACACACACACACACACACACACACACACACACACACACACACACACACACACACACACACACACAGCATTTCTTCGTTCCCATTCTAAAGTACTTCCTGTTCTATAAGAACTGGGAGTACAAAAACCAGAGCTGAAGATTTAGTTCCCCATTCAAGACGTATGCTTCTTTCCTAATTACACTGCGTCTCACCCCATGTTCCACCGTCTCTACTATAACCACATTCAACACCCCCCCCCCCCCCCCCTCCAACCCCTACCCCATCCCCGGTCTCTCCACTTCTTTCTCGCCCATCATGATTTCCTTTTGAACCCCTTATTTTCGCCTTTTCCGTATAGTGAAAAAGAGCGCTCTTACAGGTGTTATCATGACGCTTGAGCACACTCTGTACTCAGACTTTTTCTTCAAGTAAAACTGCTGTAAAAAGTATCCAGGCGTGTTATGAACGTCTTTTCTCCTGCTCCATCGGGTATTCAAGCTCGTTCTCTTCAACATCGCCACTATAATCATCGAATCCTCCTTTCTTCTTCTGCTCTGCTGTTTTCTTTTCCAACTCTTTTCTTTCTCTTTCTGTTTCTATCTTCACCTTCTGCCATCCACCACAGTCTCTCTAAAATGGTTACTGTACAGTGCTGCTGATTCCTGTTACTCCATGCACGGCGGTGGAGGTGAGTGTGAAAGACAGAGGGAGAGAGAGAGGGGGGGGGGAGGGGAGGGGCAGGGAGGGAGGGAGGGAGAGAGAGAGGGGGGGGAGGGAGAGGTAAGGCATGTGTGTGTGTGTGTGTGTGTGTGTGTGTGTGTGTGTCTGTGTCTGTGCCTCTGTGTGTGTGCGTGTGTGTGTGTGTGTGTGTGTGTGTGTGTGTGTGTGTGTGTGTGTGTGTGTGTGTGTCCGTGCCTGTGTCTGTGTGTATGCTTCTATGGAGAGAGGGCGGGGAGTGGAGAGGGACGGCTAGATGAAAATGAGAGCAAGGGCTGTAGGAGGGCTGGCTTTTTTTTTTTCTCAGCTACTCTTGCTGTTGTATCATCTCTTATCAGAGTGCACATGTGGAAGCAGAAGTGTTATCAGAACTCTCCTCCGTCTTGTTGACCGGCTCCGGGGGCGATGATATGTATGACGACAGAAGATGGAGAGGTTTTGTCTGGTGTTACACACACCTAGCCTAGTACGGCTAGCAGGGAGAGGGGAGACAACACCTCTGTATCTTGATGAACCCGGTTTAGCCATGTCAACAGTGGCGGAGTTTCGTTTACTTGTTTGTTTGTTTGTTTTGTTTTTTGTTTGTTTCTTCTTTTTTTGTTGTTGTTTTCTTAGGGGTTTTGTTTGTTTCTTTCCTTGTTTGTTTGTTTGTTTACCAGAGTTCCAGGGTTTCTTTTTCTGCCATTTCTCTCTGCTTGTCTGGCTTCTCCTCATTTATGTTTTTAAACATTCTTATTTCTTTAATTCCTTTTCGTGACGTATACCACTGTTGTATGTCTTCACTGATCTGCACTATGGTGTGCTAATACATCTCCGAATGTCTCAGTTTACGTTTCTGTTTTCATTCTGTCTTTTTTATCTTCCTATTGTCTTCTTTCATTCTGTCTTCTTTGTTATCTTCCTATTCTCTTTTGGTTTTCCTTCCTGCTACCGGTTTATAACCCCATCCCCCACCCACCCCCTCTCTCTCTTCCTTTTTCTAAGACTGTCTCTCTTTTAGTGTGTGTGCGTGTGTGTGTGTGTGTGTGTGTGTGTGTGTGTGTGTGTGTGTGTGTGTGTGTGTGTGAGAGAGAGAGAGCGAGAGAGAGAGAGAGAGTGTGTGTGTGTGTGCGTGCGTGCGTGCGTGCGTGTATGTCTGTGTGTGTGTTTGTGTGTGTGTGTGTGTGTGTGTGTGTGTGTGTGTGTGTGTGTGTGTGCGTGCACGCGTGCGTGCGTGCGTGTATGTGTGTGTGTGTGTGTGTGTGTGTCTGTCTGTCTGTCTGTATTTGTTTGTCTGTATGCTTGTATGAGGAGACGAGGGTGGAGAGAGACAGGAAGGCCAGCTGAAAGTGGGAGCAGGGGCAGTAGGTCGGCTTGTTTGTTTTGTTTCGTTTTTGCAGCTGCTCTTGGGTTGTAGCATCTCTCATCAGATGACACATGTGGAAAGAGAAGTGTTATCAGGGCATTCTCCATCTCGTTGACGTGCTCCGGGTAATAGTGTGTATGATGACAGAAAGTAAGGAGGTTCTGTCTGCTGGTACACACGCCAAGTATGGCTGGCAGGGAGAGAGAGCAGACAACACCTCAATCTCTTGACGAACCAGTTTTGGCTTTGTTAACCGTGACGGATTCGCGTTTGCTTCTCTCGTGTCTTTGTTTGTTTGGATTTGTGTTTTTAGTTGTTGGTTTTTGTTTGTTTCTTTGTTTCTTTGTTTGTTTCCTTGTTTGTTTGCTTACAAACGTTCCAGGGTTCCTCTTACTGCCTTCTCTACGTAGTTATCTGGCTTTTCAATATTGCTTTTAAACATTTTTATTTTTATTTCTTTTCGTTATACATACTACTTCTGCATGTTTTCACTGATCTCGACGTTTCTGTGCTGATGTTTCTTCAAAGCATGTCTTATTTTCGTATGTCTTCTTTCTTTCTTCATTTTTTCTTTCTATCTTATTTTGTTTTCTGGTCTTGCTGCCCGTCTCTCTCTCTCTCTCTCTCTCTCTCTCTCTCTCTCTCTCTCTCTCTCTCTCTCTCTCTCTCTCTCTCTCTCTCTCTCTCTCACATTTCCTGTTCCATACCAGTCTTTATCATTGCTCTCCCTATTTCCGTTTTTCTAAGACTCTGTGTGTGTGTGTGTGTGTGTGTGTGTGTGTGTGTGTGGTGTGTGTGTGTGTGTGTGTGTGAGAGAGAGAGAGAGAGAGAGAGAGAGAGAGAGAGAGAGAGATTAATGAAAAACAGAACGCTGTTCAATTTCATAGCATTTCTTTATCCCTAGTTGATTGAATGTTGCTGGTAATTAGTATATCCTCTAACTGATTATTTTCCTTTTATGTAATGAATAAAAGATTTCTTGCTAAAGAAGTTAACAGACTACATAAACGTTCATAATGTGTATACAGCAGACTTTACAATAGTCTCTCATCTCATCCCATTCCCATGACCTAAGGCCTCGGAGGGGGTATACGAGGGACGACTCCGCCAATCTTCGTCTCCATCGTGGCCTGTCCTTTGCTTCTTACACGAGTTCTGGGAGCTTGAGATTTCTCCACTCCAACACATTTTCCCACCAGTTCGTTCTCCGCCCACCATGCCCAGCAGTCGTTGGAGGGCGAGTGTTCGACACCACTCTACACCCTACACTGATGAAAACCATCAGACTGCAGTCCCCAGACCCTGATTATACCGAATGCCTTCCTTGGTATACAAGGATGAAACGATGAGGTTTTTCATTAATCTCTTTTCTCTCTCTCTCTCTCTCTCTCTCTCTCTCTCTCTCTCTCTCACACCTACACACAC
>CM065732.1:67234379-67251879 GCA_033310375.1 Conus canariensis
TTTCCATTTTCTGCCTGTCTTCAGCTGGGGCTTGATTGCTTCTACCACCTTGTCTCCTGAGTCCTCCAGCATGCTTTGAAGTCTGATCTTCCCTGCTTTGTATTCCTCCAGGATGGATTTCAGTGGTAGTTTCAGCTTTGCTTGGCGACAGTACAGCGCTATGTCAGTCAGACAGGGTGGGACACCAAGCCATTTCCTTGTGAACTTGTTGATTTTGGCTTCCATTGCCTCCACTATGCTGGTGCAGATGTCGTATATCATCAGAGGCCATAGCAGCTTTGGTATCAGCATGAACTGCAGACACCAGACCTTGTATTTGCCAGGGAGCCCACACTGGTCAATGGTCTCCAAGCCTTCCTCCGCCATCTGCTTGGTTTCTTTTGCTCTTTGTGTGTCTTTCAGCGTATCATCATACCATCTTCCAAGGCTCTTGACTGGTTCTTCTGTGACTGTTGGAATGGCCTGGTTGGCAACACTGAAGACCACAGATCCGGCCACTTTTCCTTTCCTCAGTGAGAGACTCCGTGATTTCTTTGGCTTGAACTTCATTCTGGATGAGGCAACTATGTCGTCCAGCCTCTCCAGCACATGACGTGTCTCGTCTTCTCTGGATGAAATCACTGTAGTGTCATCCATGAAGGCCTTGAGAGGAGGCATCTTGTATCCATCGCCAAGGTCTGTTTGTCTCGCGTTGTTTGTTGCTGCTTTCAAG
This sequence comes from Conus canariensis, assembly GCA_033310375.1. NCBI lineage: Eukaryota > Metazoa > Mollusca > Gastropoda > Neogastropoda > Conidae > Conus > Conus canariensis. The sequence continues at coordinate 67,235,092 of CM065732.1, forward strand.
ATGAGTTCCATTGCCAGCACGAACAGTATTGGGGAAATTGCACAGCCCATTGCAATACCCACTTCCAAGTTGATCCAGTCTGTTGTGTACTCCTTGGTAGAGAACCGCATTGAGAAGCCATTGAAGTACTTCTTGAGCATGTCGCGGATGTTCTTTGGCACATGGTACATCTCAAGAGCCAACTGTATCATCTCATGGGGCACAGATCCATATGCGTTTGCCAGATCAAGCCACACTACGTCCAGGTCTCTCTTTTCTGTTTTTGCTTTTTGGATTGCGTCCCAGATCATTGTGGCGTGTTCTACACAGCCAGCCACGCCTGGGATGCCACCTTTCTGGACTGACACATCCAAGTACTTGTTTTCCATCAGGTACTTGGTCAGCCTTGCTGCCATGACAGAGAAGAAGATTTTCCCTTCGACGTTCAGTAGTGATATTGGCCTGAACTGGCTGATGTCACTTGAGTTTTGCTCTTTGGGGATGTACACACCATCTGCCGTCATCCACTGGCCGCTGATCTTCTGGTTTCTCCAAGCCGATCGCAGCAGCTTGTGGAGCCACTCCAGCACCTTGGGACATTTCTTGTAAAGCTGGTAAGGTATTCCGTTTGGCCCTGGTGATGATTTGGCTCTGGCTTTGTCGACCACCTTCTTGATTTCCGCCAACGTTGGAGGCTTGCCATTGCACTGTTCCTCAGGGTTGGTTGGCCACACCAGACCTTGAATGTCGAGTGGTGCTTTGCTCTGTGGGTCAGAGTATGTTTTCCTCAGATGCTGCTCAAGAACTCCTTTGTCCACACTTAGGGTCCCAGATTTTGGCTGCTCAAACAGTGTTCTGGCAAACTGGAAGGGGTCTCTGAAGAAGCGCTCTTGTGTCTTCTTCTTTTTGCTCTTCCTCTTCCTCGCAGATTCCGCTTTGCTGAGGGCGCTGTGTTTTTCTTTCAGGTCTTTCCACAGTTTTTCCAAGCCTTGTTTTTCAGCTGGCAGTGCGGTCTTCATTTGCATCTTGAGGTTTTTCTTTTGGACCCTGATCTTGTCCATCTTTTCTTGGCGTCTGGATTTCTTTGGAGGTGTTTTCTCTTTGGGTAGTTTTGCTCCATAGGCGTCTCTACATGTGGCATACACAATGTCCCCATATGTGGCTAGTTTGTGTTCCAGGGTGCTTTTCCCTATCAGTGCATCGAGTCTTTGGACGATTTTTGCATCCAGTTTCTCCCAATCTTCAGTTTCGTTTGCTCGTGGCAGGTTGAGTTTCAGGCGCCTGGCATCGAGGGCCTGTGCAAATTCCTCATCCGAACCAACAGCGTGGATGTCCTTGGCACTGTGGTTTAAATCCTGGCCTTGGTCTTCCGACGTCTTATCTGCTGATGCAGTGCGCTGCTGCTCATTCAGATGAGTCTTCACACATCCCATCTTTGTTCTGTGGATCTTCATGCCACGGGTGGTAGCGAAACGCTTTCCACAGACACATGGATATTCCATTTGGTCCATGTTCATAGTCCGTTTGGGATTTGCAGTCATGATTGGTTGAGCACCGATGGATTCATCATGGGTGGTAGTGAAGTGGAGACAATAGCAGGGATGGGTGGTAGTGAAGTGGAGACAATAGCAGGGATGGGTGGTAGTGAAGTGAAGACAATAGCAAGGATGGGTGGTAGTGAAACGGGGAACTGGTGAAGTGAGGCGGCAGATGGGAAAGCATTGTGGTGGGTTGCAGAGCACATAGGAAGTCTAGACTCTTGGAAGGAATTGCTTCTTGATCTGATATCACTTGAGATGCATACTGCTATGGAGTTTGACCCTAACGATGCTATTCTGTCGCTGGTCGTACACTATAAAATCAGTTTTGTTTCCAGGAGTATTTGACAATTAAGGAGAAAAGATGTAAAGAGGACGAGCTTAAGTTGCGTCAGGTACTTGCTTGTTTAGATTTAAAAAAAATGGTTGGAATTAGCTTGCCATGGATTCATGGGGATCAGCTATACAGAATTGTCTTGCCTGACCAGATTTTTACAGAAATACTTTTCACTCTGTGTTAGAAAGCCTGGAATATCAAACAAACAAAAGACACAAACAAAAAAAACCCTGAAAACATTACATGATCTTGTGTTATTTATTGTTTTATTACATATGCATATAAACTAAATTGAAAATGAAATGAGGCCGGGAACAGTAAACAATAAACAAGTAGGGTAAACAAGTGAGGAGCACAGACACAATCAGCCGTGTCTCCCTGATCAAGCGGACGAAAGGCCTAGGAGCAGGCAATACAAATAGATGTGCCTTCGAGGGGGATTACGATGGTTCCCTCATGCAGCTAGTGAAGAGTTTTCATATTTGTAATATATTTTCTTAATTTCGTGTTCCCGTTTCTTCATCTTCAATCCCCCTCCCCCTCCCCCCTTAAGTCCAAATCTTTTCCAAGTCCACACGTGATGACAGAGGGGCTGTTGGCCTGCGCTTGTTTTCCCACACTATTAGATTGTTCGTCTTTGTATTTGTCGGACTTTATTCAAGTTTAAAAGGCTGTGCCAGTCTTGAATAAAAGGTACTCTGTGTTAGGTTTTCTTATGGGAGCAAGAGTTACCCTACTTGTTTATTGTTTATTGCATATAAACTGCTTTTCGGGTCAATATATTATAATCACAATAATCACTATCTATCTATCTATCTTTCTACTTATCAGTCTATAGATGTGTCCGTTTATCTATCAATATACACTCTGTGTGTGTGTGTGTGTGTGTGTGTGTGTGTGTGTGTGTGTGTGTGTGGTGTGTGTGTGGTGTGCTCATCCTCCACCGCCTGTTCCTCTTCCTCCCCCTGCCCCCCTCCCCCCCCCCTTCTTCTGCTCCTCATCTTCTCCTCCTCTTCCTCCACCTCCTCCTCCTCCTCCTCCTCCACCTCCTCCTCCTCCTCTACTTCTCTCCACTCACCCCTCCTCCTCCCTTCTCCCTCCTCCACTCTCCTCCTCCTTCCCTCCTCCTCCACTTCCTCCTCCTCCTTCTCTCCTCCTCCTCCTCCTTCTCCTCCTCCACTCTCCTCCTCCACCTCCTCCTCCTTCTTCTCCTCCCCCTCCTCCTCCTCCACCTTCTCCTCCTCCTTCTCCTCCTCCTTCTCCTCCTTCTCCACCACTTTCTCCTCCTATTCTTCCTCTTCCTCCATTTTCTTCTTTATATTCCCTCTCCATTGCCTCTTGCATATCTCCCATCCTCATATATCTCCATCCTCCATATATCTCCATCCTCATTTTCAACCTCATTTCTGCTCTGTCTTTGTCATTGTCTTTTACTCCGGTCTCTTTCATTCAGCTTCCATTCCCTTTCAGCCCCTCAGGTCGCCAGCTCATGTTGGAGACTCCATGCCCAGTCCAGATGTACCTAGCATGCCAGCTGCAAAGTGAATGGTGGACTCCATGTCCAGTCCAGATGTATCTAGCATGCCAGCTGCAAAGTGAATGGTGGACTCCATGTCCAGTCCAGATGTACCTAGCATGCCAGCTGCAAAGTGAATGGTGGACTCCATGTCCAGTACAGATGTACCTAGAATGCCAGCTGCAAGGTGAATGGTGGACTCCATGTCCAGTCCAGATGTACCTAGCATGCCAGCTGCAAGGTGAATAGTGGACTCCATGTCCAGTCCAGATGTATCTAGCATGCCAGCTGCAAAGTGAATGGTGGACTCCATGTCCAGTCCAGATGTACCTAGCATGCCAGCTGCAAAGTGAATGGTGGACTCCATGTCCAGTCCAGATGTACCTAGCATGCCAGCTGAAAAGTGAATGGTGGACTCCATGTCCAGTCCAGATGTACCTAGCATGCCAGCTGCAAAGTGAATGGTGGACTCCATGTCCAGTCCAGATGTACCTAGCATGCCAGCTGAAAAGGGTGAATGGTGGACTCCATGTCCAGTCCAGATGTACCTAGCATGCCAGCTGCAAAGTGAATGGTGGACTCCATGTCCAGTCCAGATGTACCTAGCATGCCAGCTGCAAAGTGAATGGTGGACTCCATGTCCAGTCCAGATGTATCTAGCATGCCAGCTGCAAAGTGAATGGTGGACTCCATTTCCAGTCCAGATGTACCTAGCATGCCAGCTGCAAGGTGAATGGTGGTCATGATAGAGTAAAATGCCTGAAGGGATGAGTTATTTCAATGTACCACGTTGGTGTGAAATGAGATGGTGGACTATTAGTAGGACTGATTTTGCATTGTGTATACATTCTGGATTCTGCATGCCTAGCCTATCCCCCTCCCTCCCTCCTTTCCTCCCTCCCGCTCTCTCTCTCTCCTCTCCTCCCTCCCCCCTTTCTCTCTATTGCCTGTGTCTATCTCTGTCTGTCTGTCTGTCTGGTCTGTCTGTCTGTCTGTCTGTCTGTCTCTCTCTCTCTCTCTCTCTGTTTGCATGTTCCCGTGTGAGTGCATGCGCGCGCTTATGTGTGTGTGTGTGTGTGTGTGTGTAGTGTGTGGTGCTGTGTGTGTGTGTGTGTGGAGAAGAGAGAGAGGGAGAGCCCTTGCCACATTTGACACTTTGTATTTCATGTCATTTCAAAGAGATGGAGAGAGAGGAGAGAGGTGAGGAGTGATGAGAGAGAGAGAGAGAGAGAGAGAGTGCGTGAGTATGTGTGTTTCCTGTTGTTTGTGTTGTGTGTGGTGTGTGTGATGTGTGAGAGTGTGTGGGTGGGTGTGGTGAGCACATACACTGATATCAACGTATTTCCAAAGAGAGAGAGAGAGAGAGAGAGAGAGAGAGAGAGAGAGAGAGATGTGTGTGTTGTGTGTGTGTGTGTGTGTGTGTGTGTGTGTGTGTGTGTGTGTGTGTGAAGATGTACTTGGTAACATAACCATTTTACTTGAACTTTAGCCATCTTATAGGATTAAATTACATTGTAGATCTCGACGGATACAGCAAATCAGTGATCAAGTCTGTTTACAAGCCATAATCCGAGCATAAAAACGACTAGAATGATATTGAATAAATGTTTCTGTGTGAGTTGTCTCTAGGGTCAGTTTCTGTTTGACTGGATCCTCTCACTACGGAATCACACACAACGATGGCAATCACGGCTAAAGGCAGCAAAAACATAAAGAAGGCGATCCACAGCATCTCGACATTCGACAGACGCATGATTAACAGGCATAGAGTGTCCAATGGTGCTGATGCACAGAACAAATCAGTATACACACGGTAAGTAAAAGCAGCGACGATTCTTTAAATTTATCTAATGCATCAAAGTACTTTGAGAAGTCGATTAAACTTGTACAAAATAAATGCTAGGCAACAATTACTGTACACCACTCTTCACTGCCAGATAGCCTTGTCCTAAGTAGTACAATCAGTTTCAGCCATGCACCAACATGAAATATTAAAAACTATTTGCTGTCCTGATTTATTCGTCCACTGTATCTTGATACTTTAAACTAATGTTGTGTTTACACATGATAAACATACGATATATTATGGTACCCCACCCACCCTCCTTCTTTCCCTCTTTCCCCTGAGCCCCCATCCACCAACTTTCTCCCACCCATCCCCCTTTCTCCACTACAACTGTTCTTTGATTACTTATTCCCATAAACAAGGTGAGTAATATCTCTTTACACACCCAACCTCCTCTTGTCCTACCAGCCTCTTCTCTTCCCCCCTCCCCCCCCCCCCCACCACCAGCCGTCACGCCACACAATATATGTTTTGTGTGTTGTGGTGTTTTTCCGCTAACATTTGTGAATGAGTAATAAAGAATAAAACTACACGCCACACACAGGAGAGAGAGAGAGAGAGAGAGAGAGAGAGAGAGACAAATCACGGTAACGTAACCATATCACCTTAAACGATAACCGTTCCTTTTACACATAAAAGGTTCTTTCATCTTTAATAACTTTTCTTTTCATTAAGTGAATAAAATACAACATATCCAAATGCAACGGTAGATTATGAACAGAAAATAATCCTGAAAGCTTTCCAACCCAGAACCACTGGACAAATAGTTTCACCAAAATAGGCCACTGGAATGGAATTTCAAACCAACATTTTGAAGTTCTTGAGTGATGGCACTGTCTACGTTTGCAAAATGGATGACATGCAGAAGGAAGAAGAAGAAGAAGAAGAAGACATTCACAACATCAGTCTTACCCACATGCTGGAGGGTTTTATTGATTTTTCACGCAGATGCTATGATTTTCCATGCTGATCTTCCCACGCATGAAGATGTCTTACATCTCACCCCACTCCCCTTGCTCTACCCATCCCCACTCTGCCTCTATTCTTTTTCCTCCCTCCTCCCATCCGTCTGTTCATTTAACATCACAACCCCCCCTCCCCCCCCCCCCCCCCCCCCCCCCCACCGCCACGCTCTATTTTTACTTCTGACGTCAGAAGAGTTTTCAGCGTCTCCTCTGTCTCAATCCAGACCGTCGGTCTATTGTTCGGCCTTGGCGGTGAAAGAGAGGAAAAATACCAGCTTCAGACTGGACGATTATCTTGACAGAGTCACTGCATTTTCCGCTGTCACGCCCGTCCGCGTCTTTCCACACACACCTTCCCCACTTTCCTCTCCCCCCTGATCCCACTTTTGTCCAGAACATATTCCTGTCTGCTTGATATCACACACACACACACACACACACACACACACACATGTATGTATGTTTCACACACACACACACACACACACACACACACACACACACACATAACATATATTAATATATATATATATATATATATATATAAGTAATGAAACAATGAGATAAACAACAAGTCTGCTGTTATCCAAAATATTTCGGCTACTTAGCCTTCTTCAGCAGGAGTTCTTCGTTTGTACACAAACGCAACGTCATTATGTCTTTTCGATTGGTTTTACGTCAGTTCATGACGTCATTGTGTTCCTTGTCACATCAAAACATTGAGCCCACGTGGTGCCAGAGTTTTTAGCTTGAAGATCCAGAATCGTTCACGTTGTTTCGTCTGTCTGTATTGTTTGTGTGAATACTTTGTACGGGAATGCACCGGAGGTTCTGCAGTGCGTGGTTCGGTTTGTTAAAGTGCTTGAGCGACTAGCGTGTTTGTCTTTTTGTTGATGTTTGATCTGTGTAGGTAGAACCTCATCTAAAGAGTGTTCTTAGTTCCCCGACATACTGTGTGTTGTTGCATGTGTTGCAGAAGAGGATGTAGATGATGGAGCTGTTGCATGTGAGCCTGTGTCTTATGTTGAATGTCTCTTTTGTTTGCTGGTTTTGGAATGTGGTTGTCTCTACAAGGTGTTCCTGGCAGATAATGCATTGTGAACTCAGGCACTTGAATGAGCCAGCATCAGGGTCTGTTGGCACTGGTAGACTGGATGGCATAAGAAGACTCCGCAGTGAATGGCATTTGCGTTCACCAAGTAGAGGTGGTTCTGGAATTGCCCTGCTCATGTGTTCACTGTTCTGTATCATTTCACTGTGGAGTTCTCTCAGCCAGTTCTGGAGGGAGGGTTGCTGGGATGGTGTGTCACTACAAAAGGGACTCGTTGGTTCTTCTTTTTAAGTTTGTATGCGAGGCAGACCGAGCGAGGCATCCTCGTGGCTTTAAGTCTGGTATTTCTGATGGTAGTGTCTTTGTGGCCTCTGTTTTTCAGTTGTTCTTCCAGTTCTTGGCAGCGTGCCTCAAAGGTTTCTGGAGTCGAACAGAGCCGACGTAGTCGTAGAAACAGGCTGTACGGAAGGTTTTTGATAATGTGAGCGCGATGACAAGACCGACCATGGAGTTAGGCGTGAGAGTCAGTGGGTTTGCTGAAGACATCAGTGTTGAGAAATCCGTCGTTGAGGGTAATGAATAAGTCTAGAAAAGCAATCTCTTTTGACGACGAAGAAATCGTGAATTTGATGGTTGGATGATAGCTGTTGAGGAACTGGAAGAATTGGTCCAGCTCATCTTGGGTCCCAGCCCACAGTAGGAAAATGTCATCCAAGAATCTCTTCCACACGTCCAAAGAAATGCATAAAGGACTGTCTCGAAGTGTGTGATGTTCAAGCCATCCCATGAATAGACTAGCGGTGCTGGGAGCCATTGGAGTCCCTATCGCTGTTCCTAGTACCTGTTTGTAGCATCCGTCTTCGAAACTGAAGTAGTTGTTACTGAGAACATGGTTTGCAATTCTGAGGACATCTTTCTGGGGTGGATCGTTCGGAAGTTGCTCTTTTTCCAAGAAGAACTGTATGGCAGTCAGCATGTCATCGTGCGGGATGTTTGTGTAAAGGGACGTTACATCTATGGTCATCAGTTTGACGGTTTCTTCAAAAGGCCCGAGTTCCATGTTCCATTTTGCAATGAGTTGAAGCATGTGGGTGCTGTCCTTTATGTAGCTTGGGAGGAGAGTTGTGTGATCCTGCAACCAAGAGTCCACAAGTTTTGACAGCTTTTCTGTCGGTCCGTTGATGCCTGAAACAATAGGGCGTCCAGGGGGGTTGGTAAGTCCCTTGTGGATTTTCGGTAAAGTGTAGAATCTGTGACAGCAGACTTTGTTTGGTTCCACCTGAGCCCATTGATAGGTGGTTTGGTTAATGAGGTTTTGTTCATACAGCTTTTTAGCTAGGTCGTTTGATACCTTTGCTATTTTTGCAGTAGGGTCTTCTGTTACTTTGATGTAGTGGGATTCATTGTTGAGCTGTCTCATTGCTTCTTTTATGTAATCATCAGTATTTTGGATGACAATGGCGCCTCCTTTGTCTGCTGTACTGATACGTATAGTTCTGTCATAGACCATGTCTCGCAGTTGTTTCAATGCCGTTTGTTGTTCTTTATTAAGATTGTCTTAGGCCGTCTTACACACCTGTATGCAGTCGTGCGACTCTTGAGAGTCTGACAAAAAGCGTCAAGTGCGGGGTCTTTTCCAGAAGGAGGTTTATACCATTTTTTTTTTTTTTTTTAGAACTTTGGAGGATTTAGAATCTCAATTTCTTGTTGGTTCTCTGGATCAAAATACAGTTCTCTGAGACGTACTAGTCTGCATCCTTCTTGAACATCTTCTTCTAACTGATTGTGATTAAGTGATTGGGGGGCTGGACAAAATTTTGGTCCGAGAGCTAAAACATTCTTTTGATGTTCTGTCAGGGAAGCATCCGACAGATTGACTACTGTGTCACCAGCATGCTGAGGCGGCAATGCGGCATATGGTATTTTACCGTTGGAGTTGCCTTTCCTGATGAATCTTCTATTTCTTTTTCTTTTCATTGGGGAAATTTCCGTTTGGTGTTTGCTGGACTTTGCGTCATTTATGAGTTTGTCGTTTCTTTTTCTCCTTCTTGTTTAGCTGACTGTTTTGTGTAAGGGTTTTGCTTTTCTGTTGCTCCAGTAATGTCTCAAATTCCTGGAAGTCTGTCAATTGTTGGATTTTGAACAATGTTCTATGGATTACACTTTCCTCTTTTTTACTTAGCGATTGATAAGCTTCACAACAGAAATAAACAATGTCTTTACTTGCATTTTTGATCAGGTCGTCAATCCGTTTGTGAAGGTACTCGCATTCAGGGAGCGCACTTTTACCAGAATTCAGCCACATACCCTTAGGAATGACGTTGTGTTTCATACAAGAAGAGAGGAACCGATGATGTGATTTAAAACGGTTCAGCTTGTCCTGACGCCTTGACAGTTGGATGATTTCCTGGTCAAGGGACGTGGTGTTCATGCTGGATCCCGTGAGGGAAGCAGAGGAGATCGTTGACTTCAAGGAATAAAACGGCAAAATGACTCCGTTAAAGATGAAAGGTGAACAGCAGACTTGGATCAAAAATTATACTTGTGTGCCTCGCATAATACATAAGTAATGAAACAATGAGATAAACAACAAGTCTGCTGTTATCCAAAATATTTCGGCTACTTAGCCTTCTTCAGCAGGAGTTCTTCGTTTGTAAACAAACGCAACGTCATTATGTCTTTTCGATTAGTTTTTACGTCAATTCATGACGTCATTGTGTGTGTGTGTGTGTGTGTGTGTGTGTGTGTGTGTGTGTGTGTGTGTGTGTGTTCGTTCTTCTGTTTATGTGTGTGTGTGTGTGTGTGTGTGTGTGTGTGTGTGTGTGTGGTGAGTGCGGCGCGCGCGCGCGTGCGTGTGTGCGTGCGTGCGTGTGTATGTACGTGTGTGATTAATTTTGCATTGTCACATTTTGCGTTATATCACTACATCAGTCCACGCTGTCGTTCGTGCGACAAGAGGCATTGAAAAAGGAGAGAAAGAATAGACCGTGGTGCCAGGCCAAGTGATGGATTGAGGTCAGGCTACTCCCTTTTTATCTTCAGGCCACCACAACCTCCTAATCTTTTCCGACCTCTCCTCTATTACCCCCCCCCCCCCCCCACCCCCCCCCCCCCCAACACACACACACACAATCCCTCCCTCCCTGACGCCTGCTGCCATGCTGACTTCTCTCCATCCACAACTGTCCTGTGTATTTACTTTTCTCATGGTGGGGAGTCTGGTTATCTGTTGAGTTTTCAACATGTGGATGTCCATTGTTCAGCTTTTTGCTGGGAAATTATGTCAATACTTTATTTTATTTTATTTTTTACAGAAGCATAGCCTGAAGAGAGAGAGAGAGAGAGAGAGAGAGAGAGAGAGAGAGAGAGAGAGAGAGAGAGAGAGAGAGCGAGAGAGAGAGAGATGTTTTCTTTTAATGAGTCTAAATCATGGTTCATTTCATGGGTTGAATTGTTTTTCTACATAAATCAGATGAACGTACATACAACGAGGCAGAGAGAAACGTCCACACACACACACACACACACACACACACACACACACACACACACACACACACCACCACACACACACACACACACACACACACACACACACACACACACACACACACACACACACACACGCACACACACACACACACACACACACACACACACACGCACGCACACACGACACACACCACACACACACACCACGCACACACACCACCACACACACACACACACACACAGTACACACGCATGCACCACACACGCCACGCACGCACGCACGCACGCACGCACGCACAGCACACACACACACACAGGACACACGCACGCACGCACGCACGCACGCACGCACGCACGCACGCACGCACGCACGCACACACGCGCGCGCGCGCGCGCGCGCCACGCACGCACGCACGCACGCACGCACGCACGCACGCACGCACGCACGCAAGTACTCGGTTTCAGTTTCGGTTTCACTAAGGTGTCGCTAGCGCGAACTAGTCCATATACGCTACACCACATCCGCTGAGTGTTGCGACCACACTGTGCATATTTAAAATCTGATGGATAAATGAAAAAAATGACGAAGATGAGAGAATTGAAGAAGAGGGTCTCATGGCTACGAGACAGACAGACAGACAGACAGACAGACAGGCAGGCAGACAGACAGGCAGGCAGGCAGACAGACAAACAGACAATTGGGTTGTTTTGGGCATTTGCTGTCGGGTGATTGAAAACAAAAAGCAGAATGGAAAAGCTTCCCAATTTCATTTGGGGTTTCTTGCCGTGGCGGAGTGCGATGAGATTTTGTGGAAACGTACGTGTCTGGGAGGTTGACAGAGATAGTGGACAGCACCATTTTCACTTCAGACGAACTCCTACTAACCCTCTCTCCCCGCCCCCCACCCCAGTGCCTCCGTTCCTCATTCGTGCTTCTCTACTGCACCCATGCTCCCTTTCCACACGCACCAAATCACGGTCACTCACTCGCACACTGAGATTTTCTATGCCAGGCTATCTATGCGAGATGTTCGATGCCAGAGCACACACACACACACACACACACACACACACACACACACACACACACACACACACACACACACACGAATGACAGATACAAGCAGAAGGGGACACACACTCACACACACACACACACACACACACACACACACACACACACACACACACACACACACACACACACACCATATAACATATGGCTAACATTTAATTCTGATTTTATTTTAAGAAGACGCTATGCCGTTAAAACAGTTCCATGAACAAAACAGCGTCTCAATGCAGGCTTCTAATGATAGCGTGTGACCACATAGAAAAAAGCAATGAACCTTTCCATCCTGGCTGAACGGGTGGAGTCAATTCACGACCTTGGCCGACAACACATAAACAATCAATTCCTTTAGCTGTGGATAGCACAACTCGTTTAATACACTGACAGCTGATTACTGCGTCTGAAATTTCCCTGACCTTAATTGAGCGAGAGGAGTGTGAAGGTCAGGCCGATCTGACCTCTGTTTAATCCCCGATAGCACTGCTGTTCAAGGAACGTCTTTCGAGTCTATATTCCGTTAGGCTGACATTAGATTCATGAGAGAGAGAGAGAGAGAGAGAGAGAGAGAGAGAGAGAGAGAGAGAGAGAGAGAGACAGAGACAGAGAGAGACAGAGACAGACAGACAGACAGACAGAGAAAGAATGAGAGAGAGACAATGACAATGACTGTGATTTACTGACAATAGTTATGCAACCCTTATGCCAAGGGAGTGCATGCCCAATTTCCAATTAATGCTGCCAATAGAAAGAGAGAGACAGACAGAGAGGGAGAGAGACAGAGACAGGAACAGAGAGAGAGAGAGAGAGGGAGAGAGAGACAGAGACAGAGAGACAGAGACAGACAGAGATAGAGAGCGTGTGTAACTGGTGGCAAGAAACCAGCTGCCCACGTTTGCTTCCATAAAGTCTTTCTACAGATCACAAAAGGACACGAATGAAATGATATCGCCATCACAAACAATGTCTTTCTTCCATAAAGTCTTTCTACAGATCACAAAAGGACACGAATGAAATGATATCCCCATGACAAATAAGGTTTTTTCTTCCATAAATACTTTCTACAGATCACAAAAAACACGAATAAAATGATATCGCCATCGCAACAATGTCTTTCTTCCATAAAGTCTTTCTACAGATCACAAAAGGACACGAATGAAATGATATCCCCATGGACAAATAAGGTTTTTTCTTCCATATATACTTTCTACAGATCACAAAAAACACGAATAAAATTATATCGCCATCACAAACAATGTCTTTCTTCCATAAAGTCTTTCTACAGATCACAAAAGGACACGAATGAAATGATATCCCATGACAAATAAGGTTTTTTCTTCCATTATACTTTCTACAGATCACAAAAAACACGAATAAATATATCGCCATCACAAACAATGTCTTTCTTCCATAAAGTCTTTCTACAGATCACAAAAGGACACGAATGAAATGATATCCCATGACAAATAAGTTTTTTCTTCCATATATACTTTCTACAGATCACAAAAAACACGAATAAAATATATCGCCATCACAAACAATGTCTTTCTTCCATAAAGTCTTTCTACAGATCACAAAAGGACACGAATGAAATGATATCCCCATGACAAATAAGGTTTTTTCTTCCATATATACTTTCTACAGATCACAAAAAGACACGAATAAAATGATATCGCCATCGCAAACAATGTCTTTCTTCCATAAAGTCTTTCTACAGATCACAAAAGGACACGAATGAAATGATATCCCCATGACAAATAAGGTTTTTTCTTCCATATATACTTTCTACAGATCACAAAAAACACGAATAAAATGATATCGCCATCGCAAACAATGTCTTTCTTCCATAAAGTCTTTCTACAGATCACAAAAGGACACGAATGAAATGATATCCCCATGACAAATAAGGTTTTTTCTTCCATATATACTTTCTACAGATCACAAAAAACACGAATAAAATGATATCGCCATCACAAACAATGTCTTTCTTCCATAAAGTCTTTCTACAGATCACAAAAGGACAGGAATGAAATGATATCTCCATGACAAATATTGTCTTTGTTTCCACGGGAGTGATAGGGGATTGCCTCCTCATCCATTCCATAACAGTTCTCGTGAACTGCCAGACCCTGAATTCAATTTCCACTTAATCTCTTTTGATTAGTGGTGTAATGTCTGTCTCAGCTACTCTGTCTGTCTTCTGTCTGTCTGTCTGTCTGTCTGTCTGCTGTCTGTCTCTCGTCTGTCTCTTTCTCTCTCTCTCGTCTGTCTCTCTCTCTTCTCTCTCTCTCTCTATCTAGTTGCCCTGGCCTCTTATACTACTCCATCTGTTTTCTTAATCAAATGAGGGTATCGGCCTGGGTCTTCAGATGAATATGGAACGGTCAATGTTGCATCTGTGGGTCAGTTGCTTTTAGGAAGGAGAAGAGGTAATGGGGCTGGGGTTTGATGATGTGTGGTACAGGAATGTGTGGGGCATTGGGGAGAAGAAGTCGACTTCGCTTGTTAGACAGTGGAGATTGTCTGTGCGTGCGTGCGTGTGTGTGGTGTGTGTGTGGTTGTGTAGTGATTGTGTGTGTGTGTGTGTGTGTGTGTGTGTGTGTGTGGTGTGTGTGTGTTGTTGTGTGTGCGCGCGCGCTGCAGTGTGTGTGTGTTGATGTGTGGTGATGTGTGTGTTGTGTGTGTGTGTGTGTGTGTGTGTGTGTTGTATTGCGGGCGCGTGGGTGATGTGTGGTGTGTGTGTGTGTGTGTGGTGTGATATATGCTGGTGCGTGTGTGTGTGTGTGTGTTGTGTGTGTGTTGGTGTGTGTGTGTGTGTGTGTGTGTGTGTGTGAATGCCCGTGCGTGTGCGTTCTGGTGCGTGTAGTGTTTGTGTATTAACCATTACTTCTTTTTTTGACACACTGATTTGATGTTGATCATCGACAATGTGACAGAGATCTGTCATTCTCCGATTTGTTCCAGCGACGATCAGGTAGAGACGACAATGAAGCGACACGTGATTCACTGTCTTCTCTCAGGCAACGCCGAGCATGAATTACTAAAGCATCACTGACGACTTTCTAACAACATCTCCCCATTTTGCAGCAGCTCTCTGTGGTCCTCTGAAAGTTGGCAAAAGGCAAAACTGTGCATTTGCATTCCTAGATGAAACTCTTAGAAGGAAGGAAAAAGATACACCCGAAGATGCGGGTAGGACCCAGAGAAGTACTGTCCTCAACTGCCGAACAAACCAGCTGGGAGCAATCCTGCACCACTCTTGGAAGCCTGCGCTGTGTTCACATAGAGTGCAGGCACGCACAGGGCATTCCATTAAGACGTCAAGGGATATAGTCGCTCCCTGGCAGATGCCATTGTGTAGTGGTTACTGGATGTTACACGTCTGCGGACAGAAAAATCCAGAGAGCAGTGGTAAGAATTAGTGTCAAGTCGAATATATTTTGATAAAAAAAACAAAAACAAACAAACAAACAAACAACAACAAACAAAAAAAAAAAAACGAGTGTGTAGTCTTTATGATAGGATCGATAGGATATCAGTCATATCACACATTTCTCAGATGGGGGTACCATGATATAACAATGGCATATCTCAGCATCTCCGTGCAGAGAGAAGACAGCAACATCATCAGTGACGCCATGAGAGACCAACTGAGCCATGCACTCACGCAATCGCTCATACACACATTCGATTAATTCTCAGGGTCGCTCATTCATTTCCCCGTAACTAGTTCATGCTGTCATTCATTCTCCCCCTCAGTTTGTGTAATCGGTGTTTCAAGGTACCAAGGCCCATCACTCCCCTTGACTCTCCATCATCAGTTATGTGCCACAGAGCACAAGCTTTGTGTCCAGTCCTGTCCTTAGTTCTCTGTTAACAGTGCCTTTTGTCCTTTCCTGTCCTTAGTTCTCTGTTAACAGTGCCTTTTGTCCGTTCCTGTCCTTAGTTCTCTGTTAACAGTGCCTTTTGTCCGTTCCTGTCCTTAGTTCTCTGTTAACAGTGCCTTTTGTCCTTTCCTGTCCTTAGTTCTCTGTTAACAGTGCCTTTTGTCCGTTCCTGTCCTTAGTTCTCTGTTAACAGTGCCTTTTGTCGTTCCTGTCCTTAGTTCTCTGTTAACAGTGACTTTTGTCTGTTCATGTCCTTAGTTCTCTGTTAACAGTGACTTTTGTCGGTTCATGTCCTTAGTTCTCTGTTAACAGTGCCTTTTGTCTGTTCCTGTCCTTAGTTCTCTGTTAACAGTGCCTTTTGTCTGTTCCTGTCCTTAGTTCTCTGTTAACAGTGCCTTTTGCTGTTCCTGTCCTTAGTTCTCTGTTAACAGTGCCTTTTGTCTGTTCTGTCCTTAGTTCTCTGTTAACAGTGCCTTTTGTCTGTTCCTGTCCTTAGTTCTCTGTTAACAGTGACTTTTGTCGGTTCATGTCCTTAGTTCTCTGTTAACAGTGACTTTTGTCGGTTCATGTCCTTAGTTCTCTGTTAACAGTGCCTTTTGTCGGTTCATGTCCTTAGTTCTCTGTTAACAGTGCCTTTTGTCTGTTCCTTCCTTAGTTCTCTGTTAACAGTGCCTTTTGTCTGTTCCTGTCCTTAGTTCTCTGTTAACAGTGCTTTTGTCTGTTCCTGTCCTTAGTTCTCTGTTAACAGTGCCTTTTGTCTGTTCCTGTCCTTAGTTCTCTGTTAACAGTGACCTTTTGTCGGTTCATGTCCTTAGTTCTCTGTTAACAGTGACTTTTGTCGGTTCTGTCCTTAGTTCTCTGTTAACAGTGCCTTTTGCCCATTCCTGTCCTTAGTTCTCTGTTAACAGTGCCTTTTGTCTGTTCCTGTCCTTAGTTCTCTGTTAACAGTGCCTTTTGCCATCCTGTCCTTAGTTCTCTGTTAACAGTGCCTTTTGTCCATTCCTGTCCTTAGTTCTCTGTTAACAGTGCCTTTTGTCTGTTCCTGTCCTTAGTTCTCTGTTAACAGTGCCTTTTGTCCATTCCTGTCCTTAGTTCTCTGTTAACAGTG
>CM065732.1:67256879-67261879 GCA_033310375.1 Conus canariensis
AGGCCAAGCAGTGGAGTGAAGTCGAGTTACATGCTTTTCATCTCCATGCCGGCACTGCCTCTCTTCCTTGTCCAACCTTTTCCGCTCTGACCCTTGCTGCCTCCGTCCATTCCTGACCCCTGCTCCAGCGCCAAAGGTTCTCTCTACACACAGTTTCTGGAACATTTACTTTTTTCTTGTAGGAAGTTCTATTATACACTCTTTCAGCGTGTTGATGGACTGGTAATCTACACAGTAACATGCTTCTACTCAGGGTTCAAACGCAGGACCCCAGGTCACCAACATGCCACACTAACTACCCTGTCACAGACGTTGTCTCAGAAAAAAATGAAAATAAACAGAGGTAGACCTAATAAATGTTCCAAGGTCGAGAACGTTTCAGATCAGTTCATCAACATTCTAATTTCTCCAATGAACCCATCTCACCTCTGTAGCTTAGTTTTCTTTCTGGCATGATCATAATGTAGTCAATGTCTCCACAGTGTTCATACAATGCCAAATGTACAGTGTGAAATAAAGTCACAACTCTAGCATATGTGATCCGCCAAATACTTACCATTTTCACATTTGTCTTTACGTAATCCACGATAATATCGTAATCGTTACGATGTTCATAAATTAAGCTCGAAAAATATAACATTTCGTTATATTCTTATGGAGGATGTGGCATCGGTCTTATACAGGGTACATATATAGGATAAAAAAAATCAACATTTGAGAACAGGGCAACGTTTAGAAGATACACAGGTAAACAGTATCAGAGAATAAACACAATATCTAGAGGTGATCTTTCCACTGGCGTGATACACAAAATGCAAACATAATGTTACTGTTATCCAGGCAGACATCAAAATCTAAAAGAGGATTATTAACTGTGCATGCAAGTGTTGTTTAAGAGTTCAAATGGATATTAATATTCTTTATCACCCACTAACAGCAGAAGGCTAAAGTCTCAATATTCAATCACGTTCAGTAGTTATTGATTAATCAAACCACAAGAAAACTTCAGGCTTAATAAATAAACTGCCGAGTTCAACAAGGCATGTGCTTTGAGCATGAAAAATGAAACTGTTGTTGTATTTTTCGTCCAGCCAAGTTGTATTACATTTTTGTACTCCCAGTTCTTATACAACAGGGTGTATTTTACGGTGGGAACGAAGAAATGCTGTCTGTGTGTCTGTGTGTCTGTCTGTCCGTCCATGGTCAAAATGTGTTCCACTCGCTCCAGACAAAACTACTGGGCCGATCTTTCCGAAAATTTGTAGGTATGTTCTTTATGGGTCACGGATGATGCCCGATATTTTATTTTACCGTTATATCCGTTACGAACGGCTATAACGGCCCATAACAGCTTTTCTTCTTTATGGAATATCTCAAAAAGTACTTGGCCGATCTTTCTGAAAATTTGTAGGTATGTTCATTATGGGTCACGGATGATGCCCGCTGTTTTGTTTTATAGTTATATCCGTTACTAACGGCTATAACGGTCCATAACGGCTTTCCTTCTTTATGGAATTTCTGAGAAAGTACTTGGCCGATCGTTCTGAAAATGTGTGTGTAGGTATGTTCATTATGGGTCACGAATGATGGTCCGATGTTTTATTTTACCGTTATATCCGTTACTAACGGCTATTATGGCCCATAACCGTTTTCTTCTTTATGGAAAATCTCAGAAAGTACTTGGCCGATCTTTCTTAAAATTTGTAGGCATATTCATTATGGGTCACAGACGATGGCCGATGTTTCCAGAATAGCCGTTACTAACGGCTATAACGGCTGAAAACGGTTTTTTCCTCTTTATGGAATATCTCATGCGTATTCAAGATAAACTGGGAGTACGTTTATATGCTTTGCATCTGGTTTTACTTATAGAGATTGCTGCTTTGTTATTTTATACGTGGTCTGACAGGGTCAGCCCACAGTGTCGTTCGTTCCTCCCTGGGCTCTGACAGAGGAGAGGAAGAATCTCCAGAGGCCAAGCGATGGAGTGAAGTCACGCTACGTGCTTTTTATCTTCATCCCAGCACTGTCTCTCTTGCTTCCCCATCCTTTTCAGTATTACCCCCATCCCACCCACTCCCACCCCCATCCGCCGCCTACATCCATCCCTGACCCCTGCTCCAGTGCCCGTTTCTCTCTCCACACACAACTGTCCAGTTTATTTACTTTTCGTATTCTAGGATGTTCTGTTATACACTTTTTCAGCATGTTGATGGACTGAAAATCTACACAGTAACATGCCTCTAATCAGGGTTCTAACACAAAACTCCAGGCCACCAACACATCACACTGGCCACTCTGTCACAATTGCTCTTTCAGAAAGAATGAAACTCAACAGAGGCAGACCTAAAACATTTTCCAAGATCAGAGAAGTTTTGGAGACCAGTTCATCAGCAATCGAATTTCTTCCATGAGCCCTTTTGACCTCTTTTGTCTGGTTTTCTTTCTGACATTAATGATGTGGTCAATGTCTCCACTGCGTTGACACAACGCCAAATGTAACAATGCAGCATAAGAATGTCCATAAAATTCTATAATTCTAGGCTATGTGATCCATCAAATGTTTCAGATTTTCATAATTTTCTTGATGTTATCGATAAAAAAATAGCAATCCTTATGATGTGCACTCAGTAAGCACAAAAAGTATAACATATTTGTCAAATTTTCATGGAGGATGTTGCATCAGTCTTATTCACACACACACACACACACACACACACACACACACACACACACACACACACACATATATATATATATATATATATATATATACGGGAAACTCAAAACAAACATAGGGAAAGAATTCTTTAAAATCTTAACAACCTCATTCCCAAAAGAACACAAACTGTCAAAAATATTCAACAAAAACACCGTCAAACTATCATACTCATGTATGCCCAACCTCAAAAACATAATTGATGCATCCAACAAAACGAAAATCAACACAGCAAAGAAGGGTGAAGAAAGGAAATCTTGCAATTGCATCAAAAAAGAGCAGTGCCCCCTAAGCAACAAATGCCTTTATAAGAATATTGTATACCAAGCCACTGTGACATCAGAAAATGAAAAAGAAACATACATAGGGATTACTGAAAACCACTTCAAAACCAGATATGCAAACCACAAACAGTCATTTACTAAAGAAAAATACAAAAACCAAACAGAATTGAGCAAACACATTTGGAAACTTAAAGAGGCAAAAATAAACTATAACATATCCTGGAAAATCATAAAAAGGGCATCACCATACAGCAACATTTCAAAAAGATGCAACCTATGTTTAACTGAAAAATGGCTGATACTATGTAAACCACACTTAGCAACTTTAAACACTAAAACAGAAATAGTAAACAACTGCAGGCACAAATGGAAATCGTTGTTAGTGAACACACCCCAAACAACAACCTGAAAACCTTAAAAAAAACAAAAAACAGGTGCAACCAACCCACACGTGAAAATAGCTGCAATCGGGCCCCACACGCTATATAACACCGGCGGTGGGCAACCCAAATATCATCCTGAAGATAGCCACCCAGCTTGAAACAAATTTGTAGAGTATTTTAATATTCCTTTTTAACACTTATTTTAACAAATGTTGCTCCCCAAGGGGTTGAGCACTTTTAGAATCGTTTTAGGCTGTGCAACTACATTGATCTATCTATATATATATATATATATATGTGTGTGTGTGTGTGTGTGTGTGTGTGTGTGTGTGTGTGTGTGTGTGTACTAGAAATGATCTAGTTGCAAAGTGAGACGACTGCAGGTGGAAATCTAAACAAATCTTAAATAAATGTTAGCGAACCGCCCAGAGAAACGTGGACAAACGAGTCACAAGACAATGAGAAATGAATCAATATTGGGAAGCAGGGCAACGTTTAGACAATACACTGGTGGTAAATAATATCAGAGAATAAACATGATAATCAGATACGACCTTGCCAGAGGTTTGATACACAAAACACATAGATAATGCAACTATTGTACAGGCTGCCAGCAAAATCTAAAAGAGAGTTAACTGTAAGTTCATGTTTTTTCTTTAAGAGTTCAAACGGATAATTACATTCTTTCTCATCCATCAAGGCCTGAGGGCGAACATCTCAATATTCTGTTACGTTCAGTAGTTATTGATTAAATGAAACAACAAGAAAACATCAAGTTTAACCAATGATGTCCTGATTTCTACAAAGCGTGTGCTTTGTGCACAAAGTGAAAAAAAAAAAAAATGCAACACATTGTTATATTTTTGGTCCAGTCCATGGCATTACTTTTCTTCATTGTACAGATTACTGCTTTTGTTATTTTATACGTGCTCTGACTGGGTCAGTCCGCAGTGTCATTCCTTCCTCCCTGGGCTCTGACAGAGGAGAGAAAGACAGAACCTCCAGAGGCCAAGCGATGGAGTGAAGTCACGCTAGCTACCGCCTCTCTTACTTTCCCACCCTTTCCGCTCTTACCCCTCCTCCCTCCCTCCATCCCTGACCTCTGCTCCAGTGGCATTTTCTGTCTTCACACACAACTGTGCTGTATATCCTCCATCCCTGACCTCTGCTCCAGTGGCATTTTCTGTCTCCACACACAGCTGTGCGGTATATCCTCCATCCCTGACCTCTGCTCCAGTGGCATTTTCTGTCTCCACACACAACTGTGCGGTATATCCTCCATCCCTGACCTCTGCACCAGTGGCATTTTCTGTCTTCACACACAGCTGTGCGGTATATTTACTTTCTTTTATTGTAGGGCGTTCTTTGGTACACTCTGCTTTCAGCCTGTTGACGGCCACTGTTCGGCCTTTGGCAGAGAGAGTGCTCCTATCCTTTGAACAAAATAAAAACGTAGAGAGAGAGAGAGAGAGAGAGAGAGAGAGAGGCAGACAGACAGACAGACACACGCATACACACACACACACACACACACACGCGCGCGCGCGCGCGCGCGCGCGCACGCACGCACGCACGCACACACACCCACACCCATACAGAGAGAGAGAGAGAGAG
>CM065732.1:67266879-67276879 GCA_033310375.1 Conus canariensis
TCTGGACAAAATTAAACTTCCGTATCGAGCAGAATACCATCAAAAAGCCAGAATGTAATGTTTACGAGTGTTAACACTGGCACCAAACAGGTTGTAACGAATAAGAGAAAAACAATATGTGTCTGTAACACACTTGTCTGCAGAGTAGTATTTAGTTAGAAGAGAAGGGAAATCGCCCCTGATCTACCGTTCGCAGAGGAGAGAAAAGAAAAAGTTATGTAAGCGGGAGTAGTTTGACTAAACAGCGCACTGCAGCACATAGTTGCCACAGTAGCAGTGCATGTGCGCTGTACACTAAAGAGGGCGATTTTCATCTAGGCCAGACGGCTGTGGTAATCCACTTGAAAAAAAAGAGAGTTAAGAATAGGAGCAGAAAAAGAAAACCAGACACCCTTTAGTCTTTTTTCTAATTAAACAAGCAGGCAAAGACACTTTTGATTTTTGCATTGAACTGTAAAAAAAGAAAGCAAAGCGAATAGAAAGAGGAACATGGAGATCCCCAAAAAGAGAAGAGGATACAAAGTGAGACAGCAAACCTTGGGAAAAAGAGAGAGAGATTAACATAGATGAATAGATATATACCTGGACAGACATGTGCGTAAATTTGAATGGCTTAGCTCTCTCTTTCGTATATCTATCAATCTATCACACCACACACACACACACACACACACACACACACACACACACACACACATATATATATATATATATATATATATATATGTATGTATGTATCTCGCTCTCCTCTCTCTCTCTCTCTCTCTCTCTCTCTCGATATATATATATATATATATATATATATATATATATATATATCTATCTGCTGACAATGCTTGGCTTATTAAACAGCAGAGCTGACCACTCGGACCGTTAGACATCTTTTTACCTCCCTTGCATCTTTGACTGGATCCTCAAGCATTGACTCAAAGATTTACCCCTTTATTTTGTACTGTTTACATAATGATTTTAGTTTTTCAGCAACTTATTTCCTTACCACTCTTTCTTTCGGTTTCACTTTTACCATTCGCTGATTGTTTTGAGGTGCTATTGAAATCTTTTTTTTTAATCCTTGGTGGTTAGAACACCAGAGAATTATGGACTGTAATGTGTCTTTATTTGATGCAAAAGAATAACAGACAACACTAATCTTGTTTCCCAGATGGGTTAAACCCAACGAACGAAAGGTTTAGGAGCAGGCAATGTGGAAAAAAATATGTCTTCAAGAGAGATTGTGATAGTTCCCATATGCTGCTAGTGAAAAGGTCAACCTTTATCACTAAAAGGTTCAACATGCATAATTTAGTATTCCAATTTGTATGTACGCATTTCTTTCTCCACCGCTTCTCTTATAATGAAATCTCTGCAGTCATGCATGGAATGATGGAAGAATTGTTTGCATACACCTGCTTGGGATGGGGCGAAGCGTTCAGACAATCTGCACATGTCACTCTGATCCTCAGTGAGTGACACACAATTTTTTTTTATTTTTATAAACATTTCTTTAATGAACAGATGTGTACATAAACAACTTGTTGAACTGAAGCAACAACAAGCAAATGCTTATAATGTGCACAGTGACTGAATATTTAACAACAAAAAACACATCGGCGGATTGCATGATCAACATTGACACGTAAGACAGAAGGAAAAAAATGCTGAATATCATATGGACAAATTTGTAGAAGTCTTACTTTAAATTTAAAAGACAGAACAGATCATAGTAGAATCTAACAGCGATGCAAACAGGCAATCTACACAACAAATACCATGATTCCCAACGCGCCGATCTTACACAAATTTGAAGAGGAGAGAGAGATGCGTCCGTCTCCCAAAACACCAAAGAGCCCAGCCCCGTGTCGCAGTGGGTCTAATGCAAAGTGGTAAACTGAGGGAATACTACATCACCATATACAGCCATCCGAGGGCCAACCTGGCAGCAACGTCGAGGAGAAGAAGAGGAAAAATAAGAAGAGAAACAATTAAGAAGATGAACAAGCATAAGGAGATGAATAAGATCAGGAAGTACAAGTACCTGAAGAAGAACAGGAAGATGAGGAAGAACAACTAATTCGCTATAATATTAAAAACGTTTACTTTGGGCGATAAACTGGTGCACAGTTTTGAAAATTCTTTCGTTTTCTTCCCTGCTTAATGTTTGGTCACCAAAAAGAAGTGTGTGAGTATCAATAGTTAGGATTGAGAGTGAATATCGTATTCGTTCTTATCTGTATGTAGTTTGAACAATCTAACAGGTAGTGCTCTGTGTTTTCTGTGTGATGGCCACACGCACATTTTGGATCAGCCAGTAGATGTCTGTTGTATAAGTCGTGATTAATGTTACTCATTCCTAAGCGTAATCTACAATGGTTTATTTGATCCTGCCTCGATCCAGTGTAATAGTAGGAGGGAACAGTGGTGTCTGACGTAGTCAGAAAACGTTTAAATTGGCTGATAGAGTTTGTTGACTTAATGTCGTCAGGAAGGTTGTTCCACAAAATGACTGTACTGTGACACACAATTGTCATCGACCACTGGATCAAATCTCTTCTTCTCCTGTTCAGTGGGTAAAACGCAGACTCTGAGAAAACCACTCCGACTGTGAGTACATGGGATATTAGACAGAACATATTTTGAAGTACAGAAAATGTCACATATGTGTTAATTTGTAAAGTCCATCCTAGCCAGATAGATTTACAATTAGCAAGTAGGGTAATCCTTGCTCCCATAAGAAAACCTAACTCCGAGAAACTTTTATTCAAAAGTGGCAAAGCGTTTTAAACTTGAATAAAGTCAGACAAATACGAAGATGAACAATTTAATAGTGGGGGAAAACAAGCGCAGACCAACAACCCCTCCGTCATCACAGTAATGACTTGGCAAAGATTTGAACATAAGGGGTGGGGGGCGCGGGGGGGGGGGGGGGGGGGGGGGGGGCGGTGTTGAAGACGAAGAAAATGGGAACATAAAATTAAGAAAATATGTTTTAAATGTGAAAACTCTTCACTAGCTGCATGAGGGAACCATCGTAATCCCTCTCGAAGGCAGATCTATTTGTATTGCCTGCTCCTAGGCCTTTCGTCCGCTGGATCGGACTCATCAGGGAGACACGGCTGATTGTGTCTGTGCTCCTGGCGTCAAATAGAGACTCACCACAGTCCGTAATTCTGTGGTGTTACACCACCAAGGGTTCATACTTAAAATAAATGATACATGAAAAATAAAATAAATATAAAAAGGTCTATACGTTTTATATATATATATATATATAATGCTGGTGGCTGGCTGGGTAATGGAAGATACAAATACCATATGCCCCACAAGCAGTATACGGGAACCGTGATGACCTGTCTGGAAAACAGATCCATGTGTACAGACTGCCCACAGGCATTTGGTCCGCTGATTCTGGATCATCAGTGGCACACGACTGGCTGACTATGTCTCTGGTTTTCCCTTGGCATCAATTGGAAATATATCACATATGAATCCCTAGTATTCTGACCACAAATAGTGGAGAGAAAGAAAGAAACCAGACTCCAATGGCACCCCAAAGCAGCCAGTTAGAAATAGAAAAATGAAATGAAAGAATGCACTGAAAGGAAAGGAAGTGCATAGAAACTAACAGGTCAAAAGAGGGCAACGGTCAGTGTGGTCAGCTCAACTGTTATATATATATATATATATATATATATCTGAACAATTAAGCAGTGGGGGAAAACAAGTGCAGGCTAACAATTCTTCTGTCATTATACTAATGACTTGGCAAAATTTGAACTTTAAAAGAAAAAAAAAAATGAAGATGAAGAAAAATGGGGGAATATATTATAAATATGAGAGACCCTTCACTAGCTGCCTGAGGGAACCATCGTAATCCCTCTCGAAGGCAGATCTATTTGTATTGCCTGCTCTTAGGCCTTTCGTCCGCTGGATCGGACTCATCAGGTAGACACGGCTGCTTGTGTCTGTGCTCCTGGTGTCAAATAGAGACACACCACAGTCCATAATTCTGTGGTGTTCTCACCACCAAGGGTTCAAAAAAGAATCCAACAGCACCCCCACAGCAGCCAATGAAGGATAGTAAATGGAATAAAACGAAAGTGTGGAGAGGAAAAAAGTTGCTGAAAAACTAAAAGCATTATGCCAAGAGTATAAAATGTAGGGGACAATCTTTGAGTCTATGCTTGAGGATCCATTCAAGGATGCAAGGGAGATCAAAAGATACGGAACAGTCTGAGTGGTCAGCTCTGCTGTTCAATAACTCAAGCATTGTCAGTGGCTAAGAATTGTGCAGGACAACCTTTACTTGGATCTCCTAAGAGATGCAATCTCCCACTGATTGACCAAACAATATAATGCTGAACAATTAAGCAGTGGGGGAAAACAAGTGCAGGCTAACAATTCTTCTGTCATTATACTAATGACCTGGCAAAGATTTGAACTTTTAGAGAGAAAAAAAAAAAAAATATATATATATATATAACACCTGAAAAGTGTGTGCACGTGTGTGTGTTGTGTGTGTGTGTGTGTGTGTGTGTGTGTGTGTGTGTGTGTCTGTGTCTGTGTCTTCTGCTCGCGCATGTGCGTACCTGTGCGTCTATGTATGTGCATATGTGTGTGTGCGTGCAATCATTCATTAATACACTCATTCATTCCCATTCATTCCCATTTTGCGTTCCTTCGTTTTATTATCATATTATTATTATCAATATTATTACTGCTATCATCACCATCGTCATCATCATCCTCATCATCAGCATCATTACTATGATGATGATTATTACTATTATTATTACTATTATTATTATTACTATTATTATCATTATTCTTATTTATTCCCTAATTAATTGATTAATTGATTGATGGGCTACATTCATTTTTTTTTTTACTCATCTACTCCATTCTCTCTTTCCCGCTGTTCGTCCTTGACTGTCTCCCTCTCTTCCTCCCCCTTTTCTCACTTCCTTTACTTTTTTTCCTTCTTTATTTCCTCCCTTCCTTCCTTTCTTCTTTCTTTTTTTTTTCTTTCCTTCTTTATCTGTTCGTTCTGCGGAACTGTGAACAGCTGGAGACCTCCGCAGTCTCAGCTGGACCTCAGGAGTTAATGAACATGCACAAATCAACAACGGAACTAAGCAGAGAGCCAACGAAAACCACACTGAGTCATTTCCCTCTAACACACAGAGGTCCCATCAGACGAGTGTGAACACAATGCTGAGGTCTGAACAGGAGGGTTTGTGCACTATCAGATATACGCTGACACATCGACTGAGTGAGAGAGAGCTCAAGGGAATGGATGTACTCGCTCAAAACGAGGGAGAAAAATCGACAGTCACCTACCTGGCAACCAATATGGGGGCTATCCTGTGCGGCTACGTCTTTTCACCGTTACTCATTGTCATCCCCGTCATCGTCATCGTCATCGTAATCATCATTATCATCATCATCATATCATCATCATTGCCATCATCATCATCATCTTTATCATCATCACCATCGTCATCATTATATCATCATCATCATCGCCATTTATTTACTGATTTGTTATAGATCTCTGTCAGCAGAACAGGGCTCTACGGACAGTCGATTTGTCCTGGGGACGACCAAGTGGAGGTGACAATCGAGTGACACAAGAGGACAGGCCCCAGGCTTAGTCTCTTCTACCTGGTGACCTGAGGCAGACAATGTGTCTACACTTGATGCAGTGCTCTGTGGTACCTGGCAGAGTATAGGTCTGTCCACTCTGTGATATAGTACCTGGAGCGGCAAAAGACAGTAAATTTGGAGATCGGTAGAAAAGAACACAGTTTAATGTTAGACAAACTATTATATATAATGTATTGTGCAGAATTCATAGCACATGATCTATAGTACATCATCTACACCACAAAGATCTCGAGAAGATAATATACTTTACCTGCTCACACTCAGGGAGGATGTCATGTACTGAAGCAGGCAATTAAAGCCGAAAATTTCATTTATAACCACACACACACAATATATATATATATATATATATATATCAATTATAAACGAAGCTTGCTCTTACGTCTTAGAGTGAAGAAATAGGGGGAGATAAGCATTCATATCTGCAGTGGTAGATAATACTGCCTAACAGTATGTGCTTGAGTGGGTGAAAGGGGAATAATAAATGCTTCTCAAAATGAACCTTCAGCAAGCTTATAGACTCCAAGGGGGAGACAATCTCCAATGGAGAGGAAACTCACTAACATATAACTCCTGCTCAGATACCAGTATTTCGAAACCTGATTGTTTCTCCTCAGTGACCGCGGAAAGCGGTAACCTGACTCCTCTGCCTTTTCGGTTTTTAAGAAAAATGCTATCCCAGAAAAAAGGCTGGTGTGCAATACGTAGTATGTTTGTTGAGTTTTCAAAAAACCAACCAAAGGTGCCACCTAAAAAGCAAAAGAAAATCATGAAAGAGCAAAACAAGCTACATTTTCTTGTGACAAGTAGAAAATATAAAACGATAACCTCTTAAGACACAAGTGCTGAGGGCCAGTTCTTGGAATGAATCCGCAAGGGACTAAATTACAATAAGCTAATGAATTCCAAGGATAAACTATCGGTACAATTACAACTAACCGAGTCGCACACTCACTAAATCATTCATACACTCAATGGACTCATTTGCATGGTCACTCATTTACTTCTACACACTCAGTCGTTCAGTCCCCTGACTCATCTCCCTTGATTTGTGGTGCCACTGGTGTAGCCTAGGCACAGCACCACAGGGAACTCTCAGTCCTCGGTTACGTACCACAGAGTAGAGGCGTGGCGGTAGGGAGGGTGTCGACTCCGGTCTTTTGGTTTTATATCAACAGTGCGCTCCGTTCCAGGTGGCCAGTCCTCATTTTGAGACTAAGAATCCGAATTAGTTTCAAAGTGAGATGACGGCAGACGTTGAAAGTTCTTTATTTGTGCCCAGTTTGGGAAGATAAGTGATTGCCCGTTCTTCGTTTTCATAGTCCTCAATGTTGTTTATCTTGCCTGAAGAAGAGCAAAGCGGGCGAAACGCGCCGTGTTTTGTCTTGTAATTTATTTGTCTGTTTTGTCCGGCAGAACAATGTCATATTTTTTTTTCTTTTGTCCAGCAGAACAACGTCATATTTGTTCTTTTGACCTAGCAGATCATTGTCATATTTTTTCTTTAAATTTGACAATGAAAAAGATCAGGGATGCAAATAGCATAAATATGATCGCTTTTCCCTTCCGTCCCAATCTTTCACTTCCTACCCCACCACCTTCCTCCTTCCCCCAACCCTAACCATCTCCAACACACACATACACACCTCCAGTCCTCCCGCCAATATAAATAATAATGAGATGCTCTGAAGTCATTAAAAAGAGGAACACCTGTGATGTACGTCAACATTGTTGTCTTCTCGTGTCTGGTGGAAGTGGCTCGAACAATAGCCACCGGACAAGACACAGCGCATCCCTTCGAGGAAGAGTAGCCCATGGGCAAACTGTTCGTCAACACCTCAGAATTAGCTGCGGACCAGTCGGAGGGCGGAACTGTATGTCTGCACGCTCTAATGCTTTCCCTTTCATTTGCATCTCGAGGGCTCCCATTGGTACACTGGCGAGGGTACTGTGCCATCCCCTGTCCAATCACAGCTGACGTCGCAGTCAATGGCATCCAATCAACGTCTGTTTTACTTTTCATTCTTCGGGCCAAGCGATTTTCATTATCGTCGCTTGACATGGCTTGTGTGTGTGTGTGTGTGTGTGTGTGTGAGGGGGTGGTGGTGGTGGTAATCGCCTTTGGATGAAGATTATTTTTCAGGATTGTTTCGTTCCTCTTTGTTTTTCTTTGTCTCTTGTGTGAATTCTTTACAAGGCGACTTAATGTGTGTTGAGAGATCAACTTTTCTGTGTAGCACTCTTTGATCTTCAATTTGACTTTCCAATTTGATTCGTTTTTGAAATTACTTATGCACACATGTTCATGCGCGAGTTCGAGCACGTGGGCGCGCACACACACACACACACACACACACACACACACACACACACACACGCACACACACACACACACACACACACACATAAAACACACACACACACACACAAACGCGCGGGCACGCGTGGACACACACACACACACACACACACACACACACACACACACACACAGAGTACGGGGACGCTTTCCTGCCTAGCGTCGAACAGTAACCATCAACGGACTGAAAGCATAATACTATTTACTTTTCTACAGCACCCAGTCAGTTACACACACACACGCGCGCGCGCGCGCGCGCGCGCGCTCTCTTTTTTATTCTTGAATATCTCCCTGACACAGTGTTGATCAATAGGCGTTCTGTATAAATGCAGGTTGTCTCAGTGCCATGCAAAGAACATTAGTCAGTGTCTCTTTGGTTCTGAAGCATGCAATAGTAGATGTGGAGAGTAAATGGACCTCCTGACATTTCATTACATAAACCACGTGGCTTCTACAAGGACATGCCAATGATTGCATTTGATCCCAAGACCTCCATTTTCTTAAGAGTCCATAATGCTATTTATATCTCAATCTTCTCAAGAGTCCATAAAGCTATTTATACTCCATCTTCTCAAGAGTCCATAATGCTATTTACCTTTACTACAGCACTCAGTCAGAAAAAAATAGAAAGATAACAGATAGATAGATGGATAGATCAGTCAATTAATCAATCAAGAAATTGATAAATGAATCAATAAATCAGTCAACAAATGAATGAATAAATCAACCAATCAAAGAATAAATAAGAAATGATACGTTAAAGACACTAACGTTCGTCCTCATTGGTTTTCACTCTTTTTCTGCATTGAAAATTGATAAATGAATCAATAAATCAATCAACCAATGAATCAGTAAATCAATCAACGAATAAATGAAATGTGATAAAGATACTAACGTTCGTCCTCATAGGTTTGCACTCTTTTTCTACATTGAGCTGTCCACAAATAAAGCCGTTCACACCAAACCCCTCATCACACCCTTTGTACCCCCCAGCCATTCCTCATGCTTCCATACCTTCCCTCCCCCATTCAGCTTCCTCTTCTCTCCATTCGTTTAACATCCACACCGTCTTCTCGTCGCCACCCTCTGTTTTTCTTTCCGGCTTGAGTGGACTGTTCAGTGTGTGTTCTGTCTCAGCCCAGACTGTGGGTCTATTTGTTCTGCTGTAGGCAGTGAAAGAGGAGAGGAAAATACCAGCTCCAGGCCAGAACATTATTTTAATGGGGTCCCTGTATCTTCCGCCCTCACGCCCAAACTATGTCGTACCACACATACCCCGCCACCCAGCCCCACCCCTACCCCTTCTTAGCCCTAGTCATAATCCAACTCCTGTCCACAGCATTTTCTGGTCTGGCTATTGGAAGAGTGTATCATGCTCCCAAGCATTAGAGTCCCGTCAGCATCAATGCTTTGGTGTTGATTAAGCGATGACGCTTCTGAAATGGCTTCAGTTTAGTTGTGTTGGGAGAAGCATAACCCCCATTATTCCTTCTGCTTTTTGTCTCAGCTGTGAATAACATGGATCGTGATAGAAAGAGAGAAAAAAAAGGGGGGGGGGGGGGGGGGAGATGGCAGGGTGGTGGTGGTGGTTGGGGGACAGAGTGGGGAGAATACAGATACGAATGTTTTCAATGGAGAGTAAACAGATGAGCTGAAAACATGCTCTCATCATTTGCTCATAAGCAGGAGAGAGAATTAAAATAAAGGAGTGCAAGGAAAACAAATCAAACCAATAATTATTAAGTGCAGGCGAGAGAGAGAGAGAGAGAGAGAGAGAGAGAGAGAGAGAGAGAGAGAGAGAGAGAGAGAGAAAGCAGATCACTCTCATGACACCATAAATTCGCGCAATAATATGCTTGCAATTGGTTATTAATCAAACTATCAAACTTAGGACTCCCTGTCACCAACACATTACGTAACTACTCTGTCACATGAGCTGGTGTTAAAGGGGTTCAAACTGTAGTATTTTGGAAGAGG
>CM065732.1:67281879-67286879 GCA_033310375.1 Conus canariensis
CGCACAATAAATGTCAACATTGTTCCATTCCTGTCAGTCAGGAAACTGGCTTCAACAATGGCCTGCTAAGTAAGTGCAGCGCATTCTTCTGAGTCATAATCATCCCCAGGCTGGCTTAGCTGCTGGCAACACCTCGGAATTATCTTCCAGCCAATCGAAGTGTAGGACGACACACAATTACTGCACGGCCAATACTTTTCCTTTCATCTAAATCACGCGGGCTCCCGTTGGTACCCGGCGATGATTCTGTGCCGTCTCTTGTCCAATCACAGCTGACATCGCAGTCAATAGCATCCAATCAACGTTTGTTTTACTTTTCATTCTTTGGGCTGGGTGACATTGATTATACATGTCCAGAGTGGTTTTTGTGTGTAGGGGTTAATTGCCTTTGGGTGAGATTTTGTGGTGTGTGTGTGTGTTTTTTTTTTCTCTGTGTGTGTCCCTCTTTTGTTCTTCAGTGTGAAGGTGATTAATTCAGTAGGGGAATGTTAAATCTTCACTGTGATTTTATATGTGAGATTTTTGTGTGTTTTTTTTTTGTGAAGGTGATTTACACACACACACACACACACACACACACACACACACACACACACACACATACACACGCGCGCGCGCACGCACACGCACACATACACACACAGACAAGCACATACGGACCTGCACATGCGCACGCAGAGAGAGAGGAGAGAGAGAGAGAGAGAGAGAGAGAGAGAGAGAGAGAGGCAGACGCGTGTCGTTAATGTTATTGCAGAGGAAGTTAGATCCATGTTTTCTTCCCTGAAGGCAGTCACTGTGTTATTACAATGGTGGTCCATGAATGAAGGGACATGGCAATGCAGGGAAAACACCTGCTTCCCTTGCTTAGATCACACCACCATGGGCGGCAGGAACCCATCTTGGTTTTAGTTAGAAATGTATTTGACGAATAGTAAAGACCCATTCTTCACATAGAATGGCTGCATCTTCAACACAGTTGCCTAAAGCTGGTGAGTTGTTACTGAGTGGGCAAACAGACCCATTCTTCACATTTAATGGCTGCATCTTTAACACAGTTGCCTAAAGCTGGTGAGTTGTTAGTGAGTGGGCAAACAGACCCATTCTTTACACGAATGACTAGAGTGGTGAGTTGTTAGTGAGTGGGCAAACAGACCCATTCTTTACATAGAATGGCTGCATCTTCAACACAGTTGCCTAAACCTGGTGAGTTGTTAGTGAGTGGGCAAACAGACCCATTCTTTACAATGAATGGCTGCATCTTCAATAGAGTTGCCTAAAGCTGGTGATGTTGTTAGTGAGTGGGCAAACAGACCCATTCTTTACAATGAATGGCTGCGTCTTTAATAGAGTTGCCTAAAGCCGGTACGTTGTTATTAAGTGTACAATGTAATAGACTAAAGCTGGGACAAACAGACGTGTAGAATTCTTGTGACGATCCGGTCTTATGTAGAACATCTGAGCAACAGTTGATGAACTGAGAAATCCCCAAACATGTTTGGTATTGTTTACATCCTTAATGTGAGGCAGGTTGGCGTGGTGAAAGAGCACTGAGGTGGCAGACAAACATAATGAAGATGGAGCTGAAGGATGGGTGGGGCATCTCCGTCCATCACCTCGCCACTGACTCTTGTCTTGGAGGGAATTAGGGATAACCACAGCAGGGATTAATGTCCACGAACGTATAACTGTGAGGTAATTTCCTTCTCCCTCTCTCTCTCTCTCTCTCTCTCTCTCTCTCTCTCTCTCTCTCTCTCTGTGTGTGTGTGTGTGTGTGTGTGTGTGTGTGTGTGTGTGTGTGACATATACGTTTTATGGAGTGTATCTTTAAACAAGGTTCAAAATCCGTTGTGCATTCACTTTCTATAATGGGTTGGGATATTTGTGGAGAAGGGGGGGGGGATAACTTGAGAGAACACTTTTAACTGACCTATGTTATTGAAATAAGCCTACTTTGTATGTTTCAAATTGTTCTGTTAACAGCTGTAAGCAATTCACGTTTCAAAACCATTTACGGCAAGCACTTCAGCTTTTCGAGATACAAACACTGAATCGACGAAATGAAATTTCAGAAACGCTCTGTAAAATTTACCAGCCGATTCTGGCAAGGGAAAGCAGTTTGAAAGGAGGGGCATAGTGTTTAGCACTGGCGTATCACAGACCTCATTACTTTACCCGACATAGTGTTTAGCACTGGCGTATCACAGACCTCATTACTTTACCCGACATAGTGTTTAGCATTGGCGTATCACAGACCTCATTACATTACCCGACATAGTGTTTAGCATTGGCGTATCACAGACCTCATTACATTACCCGACATAGTGTTTAGCATTGGCGTATCACAGACCTCATTACTTTACCCGACATAGTGTTTAGCATTGGCGTATCAACAGACCTCATTACTTTACCCGACATAGTGTTTAGCATTGGCGTATCACAGACCTCATTACATTACCCGACATAGTGTTTAGCACTGGCGTATCACAGACCTCATTACATTACCCGACATAGTGTTTAGCACTGGCGTATCACAGACCTCATTACATTACCCGACATAGTGTTTAGCATTGGCGTATCACAGACCTCATTACTTTACCCGACATAGTGTTTAGCATTGGCGTATCACAGACCCCATTACATTACCCGACATAGTGTTTAGCATTGGCGTATCACAGACCTCATTACATTACCCGACATAGTGTTTAGCACTGGCGTATCACAGACCTCATTACTTTACCCGACATAGTGTTTAGCATTGGCGTATCACAGACCTCATTACTTTACCCGACTTAGTGTTTAGCATTGGCGTATCACAGACCTCATTACATTACCCGACATAGTGTTTAGCATTGGCGTATCACAGACCTCATTACTTACCGACATAGTGTTTAGCATTGGCGTATCACAGACTCATTACATTACCCGACATAGTGTTTAGCACTGCGTATCACAGACCTCATTACTTTACCCGACATAGTGTTTAGCATTGGCGTATCACAGACTCATTACATTACCCGACAGGGATTGATCGCTGCCAGCCCAGCTGTCTCTGCAAGCAGCAAAATTGATTCCCGTTCTAGCGGGGGGTATAGCGTCTCATCCCTGAAGACTCCTTGATTCCCTCGTATTGGCGCCCAGAGCTTTTCATGAGCTAACATCAAGCGAGGATCAGATTGTAGTTTGTCATTCAGTGTGGGGTATGGTAGAAATAATGGATCTTTGTGGTTGAGTGAGGCGATTCGTAGCCAGATGACCACAGAGGGACGTATCAGACCTGTCATCCTGTATGGTGGAAGGGAAGGCACTGGGAATAAAGAAAACATAAATATATCAAATGAATGGTTGGAAAATGCAGGGAGGGAAGGTACACAGATGAAAAATCATGAGATAATTATGGTTTAAACTCTCACCTGTTCCTCGTTCCTTTTGATTACAAGGGGGTACTCACAATGCTGTGAGGATTAGTTCATGTTTTCTCTCTTCACCTGCTTCACAGGGCTGTCTTCTTTACGAACGTCCATGTGACTCTCTCTCTCTCTCTCTCTCTCTCTCTCTCTCTCTCTCTCTCTCTCTCTCTCTCTCTCTCTCTGTCTGTCTGTCTGTCTCTGTCTGTCTGTCTGTCTGTCTCTGTCTGTCTGTCTGTCTGTCTGTCTGTCTCTCTCTCTCTCTCTCTCTCTCTCTCTCTCTCCACCCCCCCCCCTCTCTCTCTCTCTCTCTCTCTCTCTATTTGAGGTAAAATGAGAATAAAAAACACTATGATGAAATTTGTATGCATAAGAAAAAAAGAGAAGCAACCTTAAACAAACTGAGGTTTAAGATGATAAGAATATGACAAATGGAAACTGAAATCTCTTAAACAGAAAAAAAAAATGCGTTTCACTGCTAATACAATGAAGATTTCACTTGAAGATGGTTCACTTGATAACCTTTTATGTGAGTAATCT
Organism: Conus canariensis; assembly: GCA_033310375.1. NCBI lineage: Eukaryota > Metazoa > Mollusca > Gastropoda > Neogastropoda > Conidae > Conus > Conus canariensis. The sequence goes on from CM065732.1 coordinate 67,285,824, forward strand.
CTGTGTAGACAATGTTACCTGGCATCAATGCAGAAACAGCACCGTTTCTAGAAAAATGAAACAAAAATAAGGCCCAACCCATCACCAAACAGGGATAGAGGTTTTCAGAGAAGGGGAAGGGAACGGTATGAGCATGGATCATAAACCGTCTGGCAGTTCCAGACAGGGGTTGATTGCTGGTGGCTATCCATGCCGACACTGAAACTGATTCTTGATGTCGATTGTATCGGACATCCTATCCCTCCGGTCATCTTGTCGCCGTCTGGCTGTATCAGTTTCCCCGTGATTGACATCTGACAGCTATTTTATGACGATCATGTGTAGATGGGATCAGAACGCGAGTCTTGTGCTGATGACTTCAGCGCGGTCTGTGGCAGCAAGGAAGGCGTTGGTGAGAGAAGGGATGGGGGAGAGAGCGCTGCATATGGTGGTGATTACACGGTGTGAGGAAGGTGAAAGACTTGTGGCATGGAAAGGGAGGGGAGTTGTTAGAGGGGGAAAGTCGTGGGAGTCGATACTATAAATGACAGAGATCACAAACTATAGTAGAAGGTGGGTTTGTTCATCCTGAATGAACCAAAAATAGCCATCTCTTCATGTTTCTCTCTCTCCTTCTCTTTCTCTCTCTCTCTCTCTCTCTCTCTCTCTCTCTCTCTCTCTCTCTCTCTCTCTCTCTCCTCTCCACGCACTCCCTCTCTCTCTCTCTCTTCGCTGCCCCCCCCCTCTCTCTCTCTCTCTCTCCTCCATGTTAAAAAAAAAAAAACTTGTATTAAAAGAAACTCCAGATAAGTTTGCATGCGTTGGAATAAACAAAGAAACCTTAAACAAAATGAAGTTTAAGAAAATGAAAATGTCACAAATGAAAAACTAAAATCTCTTAAAGAAAACAGAAAAAAACAGACCACCAGGCCTGTCACTACGTCTGCAATGAAGATTTTATTTTGAGATGGTTCACTTGAGCACTGTTTATGTAAGCAATCTCTGTACTGAAAATGTTGCTGCCATCAATGTGAAAACAGTACTGTTTCTAGAATATTCACACAAAAGGCCCGAATC
>CM065732.1:67294379-67296879 GCA_033310375.1 Conus canariensis
GGTGGTGGTTGTGGTGGTTGTGGTTGTGATAATGATGAATGTGGTGGTGGTAGTGGTGGTTGGTGTGGTCGTGGCGTTGTGCGCGTGCATACGCGCGTGCGTGCGTGCGTGTATGCAAGCGTCTGTGTGTGTGTGTGTGTGTGTGTGTGTGTGTGTGTGTGGTGATGAGTGAGAGAGAGAAGAGAGTACGTGTGTGTGTGCGTGTGTAAGGGCGTGATGTGTGTTGTGTGTGTGTGTGTGTTGTGTGTGTGTGTATGTGTGTGTGTGTGTGTGTGTGTGTGTGTGTGTGTGTGTGTGTGTGTGTGTGTGTGTGTGTGTGAGTGCGCGCGCGCGTGTTGTCTGTGTCTGTGTCTGCGTGTCTGTGTGTGCGCGCACTTGCGATCGCACGTAGCGCACACTCGCATTTCTAACCACACGTTTGTACGAATATGCTACACGTTCTTGCCCTAAAGATTTAGAACAAAATGCTTCACAACATCATCATCTTCCTCTGTCTCATTCTCTATGAACTCAGTGGCCATACCTCTACACCCCTCATTCCAGATCCTGTAAGGAGAAAGATCTCACATCTTATATTTCCTGACAGCAATTGATTTTCTGATGGCTGTGTCCGTGCAGGCAGGGAAACTGACTATGATTTCTAGTGGCTGTATATAGTGTCCCCTTCCTTCCAGCTGTCATGTCGCTTTCTGTGTCTATCACTCTGCACGTGATTAGTGTTGGAGAGCTATTTCATGTCTGTCACGTCTAGAACAGGTCAGAATGTGGGCCTTGTGAAGTCAGCATTATTTACGGTGCTTTCGGTCAATGGGTGATGGTGAAAGTAGTTTTGTCAGGGCATAGGGTTAACACCAGGGCTGGTGAATTCATATTTCGGATTCACATCATTTGTTAACTGACCTGTTTGCTTGGTGGAACTGATTTTCGGTTGGGTATTATGTTGATTTTGTTTAAATTTATAAAGTAATATAGATCCCAAATGTTCTAACGCATTTAAAGCATTGGCTGCCACGGGCTATTTCTGCAGGCATTGCATACATGTCTGCCAATGCCAGTAATGAAACTGTCTTTGAATTTCTGGTGGTTGTCTCACACATCCGGCCCTTGTGGTCACTTTGTCTCAATCTGGACGAATCAATTTCCCGTTGGCTAGCATCTGACAGTTATTTCACAATGATTAGGATTAGGATATCAAAATGATGGGCTCTTGCAGACGAAACCATTTAGTATGTTTTGTGGTTGTGGAGATGGTGATACTGGGCGAGTGAGGACAGTGAGGCGTGTATGTGTGGGGGGGGGGAGGGAGGGGGGGGCAGTGAGACTGATGGTGATTGAAGTACTTGAAGCGAGTGGCAGTGACGCAGAATGAAGATGATCGTGACAACAGAGAAAGTAAACAGGTGGTGTTGTGTTCTAGAGGATGGATCGTGACAAGAAAAGTACAAGTATGTTTGTGTCAGGGATGGATCGTGACAACAGAGAAAGTTAAACGGTAGTTTGTGTTTTAGAGGATGGATCGGAAAGAAAGTTAACATAGTGTTTGTGTTTCTAGGATGATCTGACAAGAGAAGTAACGAGTGTAGTGTTTAGGGATGGATCGTGACAACAGAGAAAGTTAAACATGGTAGTGTTTGTGTTCTAGAGGGATGGACGTGAAACGAGAAGTTAAACAGGAGTGTTGTGTTTAGGGATGATCGTGACAACAGAGAAAGTTAAACATGGTAGTGTTTGTGTTTCTAGAGGGATGGATCGTGACAACAGAGAAAGTTAAACAAGGTAGTGTTAGCGTTTCTAGCAAGTCTGGGTTTTTTGTGTGTTTCTGGTGACATAGTACTGTAAAACGTCTGTATTCATTGCATTCCATTTGAAGACAGTCTCTTAAAAGAGCATCATTCTCATTCCATGTCATGCGCCACTCACAATGAAACATATTCTTTTAGAGTGTTGGGACTTGCATGACGTGAGACACAAACATTTTACAGCAGATTCCACGAAAATCTTGTTCAGAGATGTTCCGGCTGATGCGATCTTTAAATTCTTGACAGAGATTAACATTTTTTTCATCGGATCTGAGATTGTACAGTGAAAAATGTTTTAGCAAAATTTCGGGTTGGTTTTTAGATGTATTGTAAAGAGTTGTGTGAATGAATGATTTGTGAGTTGATTTTAACGTGGTGACAGCCCTGATATAGCCCTTTGCGGTCGGCTGGGTTATAAGCAGCATTACCTTACCTTACCTCTCTCTCTCTCTCTCTCTCTCTCTCTCTCTCCTCTCTCTCTCTCTCTCTCTCTCTCAGTCTGTCTGTATGTATGTCCATCCAGCTATCTACCTATTTACCTATCTACTTATCTATCTATCTATCTATCTATCTATTCTATCTATCTATCTATCTATCTATCTATCTATCTATCTGTCTGTCTGTCTGTCATTCTGTCTATCTGTCTGTCTGTCTGTCCGTCTGTCCGACTGTCAGAAAGTCTGTCTGTCTGTTTGTCCGTC
>CM065732.1:67301879-67311879 GCA_033310375.1 Conus canariensis
CAGCGAAGAGTAGTAAATGAAACCAAACGAAAGTGTGGGGAGGAAAAAAGTTGCTGAAAAACTAAAGACATTATGCAAACAGTATAAAATAAAGGGGACAATCTTTGAGCCTACGCTTGAGGATCCACCCAAAGATGCAAGGGAGATCAAAAGACAAACACACAGACGGACAGAAACAAATACAAATAACCTTGTTTTTTCCCCCACTATTAGATTGTTCGTCTATGTATTTGTCTGACTTTATTCAAGTTTAAAAGGCTGTGCCAGTCTTGAATAAAAGTTACTCTGTGTTAGGTTTTCTTATGGGAGCAAAAAATACCCAACTTGTTTACTGTTTATCGTTTACTGTTCCCTGCCTCATTTCATTTCCGATTTTTGTTTTGATTAAATTGAGGTTATTTGTATTTGTTTCTGTCCGTCTGTGTGTTTGTCTTTTGATCTCCCTTGCATCTTTGGGTGGATCCTCAAGCGTAGGCTCAAAGATTGTCCCCTTTATTTTATACTGTTTGCATAATGTCTTTAGTTTTTCAGCAACTTTTTTCCTCCCCACACTTTCGTTTGGTTTCATTTACTACTCTTCGCTGGCTGCTTTGGGAGTGCTATTGGATTCTTTTTTGCACTCTTGGTGGTGAGAACACCACAGTATTATGGACTGTGGTGTGTCTCTATTTGACGCCAGGAGCGCAGACACAACCAGCCGTGTCTCCCTGATGAGTCCGACCCAGCGGACGAAAGGCCTCGGAGCAGGCAATACAAATATATCTGCCTTCAAAAGAGATTGCGATGGTTCCCTTATGCAGCTAGTGAAGAGTTTTCATATCTGTAACATATTTTCTTAATTTCATGTTCCCAGTTTCTCCATCTTCAAATTACCCCCCCCCCCCCCTCCTTAAGTCCAAATCTTTGCCAAGTCATTACTATGAAGATAGTTCAGTTGTTGGCCTGCGCTTGTTTTTTCCCCCACTATTAGATTGTTCGTCTATGTATTTGTCTGACTTTATTCAAGTTTAAAAGGCTGTGCCAGTCTTGAATAAAAGTTACTCTGTGTTAGGTTTTCTTATGGGAGCAAAAAATACCCAACTTGTTTACTGTTTATCGTTTACTGTTCCCTGCCTCATTTCATTTCCGATTTTTGTTTTGATTAAATTGAGGTTATTTGTATTTGTTTCTGTCCGTCTGTGTGTTTGTCTTTTGATCTCCCTTGCATCTTTGGGTGGATCCTCAAGCGTAGGCTCAAAGATTGTCCCCTTTATTTTATACTGTTTGCATAATGTCTTTAGTTTTTCAGCAACTTTTTTCCTCCCCACACTTTCGTTTGGTTTCATTTACTACTCTTCGCTGGCTGCTTTGGGAGTGCTATTGGATTCTTTTTTGCACTCTTGGTGGTGAGAACACCACAGTATTATGGACTGTGGTGTGTCTCTATTTGACGCCAGGAGCGCAGACACAACCAGCCGTGTCTCCCTGATGAGTCCGACCCAGCGGACGAAAGGCCTCGGAGCAGGCAATACAAATATATCTGCCTTCAAAAGAGATTGCGATGGTTCCCTTATGCAGCTAGTGAAGAGTTTTCATATCTGTAACATATTTTCTTAATTTCATGTTCCCAGTTTCTCCATCTTCAAATTACCCCCCCCCCCCCCCCCCCTCCTTAAGTCCAAATCTTTGCCAAGTCATTACTATGAAGATAGTTCAGTTGTTGGCCTGCGCTTGTTTTTTCCCCCACTATTAGATTGTTCGTCTATGTATTTGTCTGACTTTATTCAAGTTTAAAAGGCTGTGCCAGTCTTGAATAAAAGTTACTCTGTGTTAGGTTTTCTTATGGGAGCAAAAAATACCCAACTTGTTTACTGTTTATCGTTTACTGTTCCCTGCCTCATTTCATTTCCGATTTTTGTTTTGATTAAATTGAGGTTATTTGTATTTGTTTCTGTCCGTCTGTGTGTTTGTCTTTTGATCTCCCTTGCATCTTTGGGTGGATCCTCAAGCGTAGGCTCAAAGATTGTCCCCTTTATTTTATACTGTTTGCATAATGTCTTTAGTTTTTCAGCAACTTTTTTCCTCCCCACACTTTCGTTTGGTTTCATTTACTACTCTTCGCTGGCTGCTTTGGGAGTGCTATTGGATTCTTTTTTGCACTCTTGGTGGTGAGAACACCACAGTATTATGGACTGTGGTGTGTCTCTATTTGACGCCAGGAGCGCAGACACAACCAGCCGTGTCTCCCTGATGAGTCCGACCCAGCGGACGAAAGGCCTCGGAGCAGGCAATACAAATATATCTGCCTTCAAAAGAGATTGCGATGGTTCCCTTATGCAGCTAGTGAAGAGTTTTCATATCTGTAACATATTTTCTTAATTTCATGTTCCCAGTTTCTCCATCTTCAAATTACCCCCCCCCCCCCCCCCCTCCTTAAGTCCAAATCTTTGCCAAGTCATTACTATGAAGATAGTTCAGTTGTTGGCCTGCGCTTGTTTTTTTCCCCCACTATTAGATTGTTCGTCTATGTATTTGTCTGACTTTATTCAAGTTTAAAAGGCTGTGCCAGTCTTGAATAAAAGTTACTCTGTGTTAGGTTTTCTTATGGGAGCAAAAAATACCCAACTTGTTTACTGTTTATCGTTTACTGTTCCCTGCCTCATTTCATTTCCGAATTCTGTAACTAGTTCACTCCTCTTGAAAAAAAAAAGTAATCAACACCTGACGATTTTTGTGTTTAACTTCCTTGATTAAAATGCAGCATCCGCGTCCTTCTCTGTGTGAGTGTCACAGGAGAGAGAGAGAGAGAGAGAGAGAGAGAGAGAGAGAGAGAGAGGTGTGTGTGTTGTGTGCGCGCGCGCGCGCGCGAGGGCGCGAGGGCGCGTGCAAGCGCACGCCTGTGTATCTGTGTGTGAGTGTGTGTGTGTGTGTGTGTGTGTGTGTGTGTGTGTGTGTGTGTGTGAGAGAGAGAGAGAGAGAGAGAGAGAATGAATGAATGAATGTTTATTCATATAGGCCTCAGCCCCTCATGAAGGGGTAAACGTACAGATATACGATTTTCATCATGCAATACAAAAGGCTACGGTTATGGCAGGCACATCATGCAAAACTATGAAGTAGCTATTTCTCTATATTTAAAAGCCTTATACAAAAACAACGATAAATTTCGTACAACATCAAGTTTAGTGCATGCCATGAGTAGACGTAGTTTAAAAAAACAAGGTTGTCGATAATATTTAGGCTCCAAAAACTTTTCTCTTAATTCTTTCAACCTTTGACAGCAAAGAACGAAATGTATCTCATCTTCTTTAGACATCTGGCATAATGGACACATCAGATCGCAATCATTACAACATTTATATCTAAAACGATGCACATTCAAGTCAGATATACCTAGTCTAAACCTAGTCATTATATGCTTCAGTTCTCGGTCCATATTTGCTTTCAAATATTGCTTCAAGTCATGGGTATTACAAAACGTTCTATACAAATGAAATATTTTACTAGTGTAAATGTGGTTATTCCAGTTTTGCCATCTACAGTCAATCAAACGCTGACGAAACATTGCTATAAAGTGATTTTCATTTCCCACACCTTGATTTAACCACACGTCACCAAAACCATTGCTACATAAACAAACACGCACATTTGAAACCCAGTTCTTCTTTCCCCTAGCATCTAAATCATACAGCATTTTATACGCTATGTTAGGTAACCTATGTTCATCCATATGTAATAGCTTAAACCAATATCGAAGGCAGTTAACCGCAGCATTAACATACGTGGGAAATCTGTTTGTTTTACCATATACTAAACCATTGGGAGTACGCAGATCTACGTCTAAATACTTTTTAAGAGCAAATAAATGAACTGACTCACAATGAACAGAGGCTGGGTCTGACCCCCATATTTCTGATCCGTATAGCAGTACTGGCTGGACACGCGTATCAAAAAGTTTTATAAACAGTTCAAAGGAATTGTTATTTAGAGCATATAGCTTCTGAACTATACACAACAGTACATTTGTCGCTCGACTGGCAAGATCTTTACAAGCAGCAGTGAAACTCAGATGAGTGGAGATAAATATTCCCAAATACTTGTAAACATTAACTACAGGCATTACCACGCCATCATACAGCCATCGTTCTCTTACACTTAGATAACCTCCCTTCCGAAATACAATTATGTTACTTTTATTCATGTTGGCTTTCAATTGAAGCGAAGAAGCAGCATGTTGCAAGTTATTTAGCTGTGTCTGCAGCCCTATAACCGTCTCTGACAATAAAACAACATCTGCCAATAGAAGAATAAACAACTCAAATGCAGTACGTGAGAGCACAGCGCCATGTTTTCCGTTATTAATCACATGTAATGCTAACTCATTAACAAATACAGAAAATAGTACAGGGCTACACGCGTCTCCCTGTTTCACTCCTGCTGTACATCGAATGTAATCAGAAAGTTTAGAACCACACTTACTCTACATTTTACATTTTCATACATAACTTTGATACACTTAAATAACTTACCAGTTATGCCATTTTGTAATAAAATAGGCCATAGCAGATTTCTATTAATGGAATCAAATGCTTTTTCAACGTCTATGAACGCTACATAAAGTTTACGGTTATATGAAAACTGTTTTTGCACAAGCGTTAACAACGTAAGAATGTGATCAACTGTCGAATATCCTTTTTTAAAGCCTGCTTGATACTCACCTGTAATATTGTTCTCATCTATCCATCTTGTAATCTGTTGTTAATAATAGAACTATAAAGTTTGCTGCTTATATCAGTAATAGAAGTACGTCTATAATTATTGGGATTATTAACATCTCCTTTTTTAAACAATGGTAAAATAATGGATTCTGTCCAATTTTCCGGAAATACCCCGTTGTCAAAAAGTGTATTGAATAGTTTTGTGAGAAAATTTACGACTTGATCATTTGAATACTTCAGTAACTCGCTAACAATACCATCTGGACCTGCTGCTTTCCGAACTTTCAGTTTTCTTACGGCCAACAATACTTCCTCTTTAGAAATAGGACGATTCATCACTGTCTCTATCAGCCGGATCTTCATAATTGGAAGTATTTACATCTGTTTCTAATAACGACTTAAAGTGCTGGAACCACTTGTCAACTGTAATCTTGTTTCCTGGCGTTTTCTACTAAATGAAGCTTTATGGACAATGTCCCAGAATTCTCTCTGTTTTTTTTTTTTTTACTGATGTCACAAGTTTGTTCAACAATGTATTGTTAAACTCTTTACTCTTCCTTACCAGCAAATGTTTATATTCACGCTGAGCAACGGTATACGTTTGCCGATCCTCCCTATCTAATGTCCTACAACTAACTCTGAGAAGGCTTCTTACTTTTTTCTTAGTGGTTTCACATTCCTGGTCGAACCAGTCACGTGGTACCTTCTCTTTATTGCCATTTATATGCTTCTTCATACAATCCGCACAGTCTTTTACACACTCATTAAACACACGTAATGCTTCATTGACATCAACATCAATTAAAATCATAGCATTGTTCAACTTACTGTTCATGTCATTTTTACAAAGCGAGTCATAAAAAAACATCAGCATATTCACTGTTCCAAACAATTATTTCAATAGTTTCCTTACGACCTTCCCTTTTATTAGCAGTGACATCATTTTCCTGTGGAAACACTACTCGAACTGCAACAGGCATATGATCAGACTCAATCCTTTCCACAACGTGTAGTTCACATGATTCATACACCAGTGATAATAATTCGTTTGAAAAAAATGAAATAGTCGGCGTCACTGCATCCAGAGTCTCTTTATATATATATATATTATATATATATATATATATATAATATATTATATATTGTGTGTGTGGTGTGTGTGTGTGTGTGTGTGTGTGTGTGTGTGTGTGTGTGTGTGTAGTGACCCTGGAGGTCATCCTTACATAAACCATTTAATATACTTAAATCTAAGGCAGTGCACATGTTAAGAAGTAATTTTCCATAATTATTCAAATATTGATCTTGAGAACATCTCATTGAAGTGATAGACTCGCTCTTATATTGCAGTTCAATAATGCTGTTTGCCAAAAAATCCCTAGAAAATATTTGAAGTTCTGCTGTTTAAGTCACTGCACAATACTACATAAACATCTCTTGTTGTCATACCATCAACCAAACAATGAGAGAGAGAGAGAGAGAGAGAGAGAGAGAGAGAGAGAGAGAGAGATTGAATGAATGAATGAATGAATGAATGAATGAATGATTTAATGTGCTAGGCTTTGTGCCCATTCACATGGAGAAAATGAGAAAGGGGGGGGGGGGGGGGGACGATCAATAATTAAGCAAAACTAATAGATATAATTAATTTCAAACAGTTCCTTTCATAGTCACTCTGCTTGAGCACAATAACCACAGCTCCGCAGTCATAGGTTCACATGAGATTTTTGCAGCGTGAATTGAACAATTTTAAGTCATAATATACTGTACAGCGTGTAGACTACTTCTAGACCAAGATTTCCTTTACAACAAGAGCTACGATAAGTTTAAAAGTGAAACTTTGTAGATGTTAGATCACATCTTTAGCAAGATTTCTTTGAAAGCCAGTACTGATGTCCATAACACTATACACAATGAACTGCTTAGTTCTCAGGTTGCTTCTAAATTCAGATTTCCATCTTAACCAGCACTATTGTCACACTTATTTCCTCTCTCTGGTCTGCTGGCATTGATAAGGCTGTCCATTCGCTTGGATGTATCTTCCAAACACTTTGTAATAGCGTTGTACAGGTCACAAACACTGACTTTCGGTTATCGTTGAAGACGACGACCACATTGAAACTGTTTTGCTACACATGCGCTGTCGAGTTTCCTTTGGGTTATAGGCACCACATATCTTCATGACAATCGTCATTGTTTTACACTGCGATCTATCAAGAAAAATTCAGATGATATCAATATCTGTCACGGCTTCTATTTGCCTGCGAATGTGTGTGTGTGTGTGTGTGTGTGTGTGTGTGTGTGTGTGTGTGTGTGTGTGTGTGTGTGTGTGTGTGTGTCTGTTTTGCTACATTGGGAGGATTTTCGTCATTCGAACAAAAACATTCCGTTATAGTAAGAATGCATATTTCAGCTGAATGACTGATGATGTCAGCATGGCTAAGTCTGGTCTGCCTTAGGAGGTCCATTCTTTGGCTGCCCATATCTTTACTTTACATGGAGATGTGCCTGCCGATTTCTTTTCAAGGTGGGAGCATTTTCGAATGTGTGTGTTGACAGCTCTGAAAAGATTTTCTCTTGTCGGCAGGATTACAACGATAGAGGATATAAATATGATATAAGTATAGAGGTTTAACACCACACACACACACACACACACACCACACACACACACACACACACACGCACGCACGCACGCACGCACGCACGCACGCACACACGCACGCACTCACGCACGAACATACGCACGCACCTACGCACCAACACACACACACACACACACACACACACACACACACACACACACACACCAAAACACACACACACACACACACACACACACACACACACCCCACGCACGCACGCACCATGCACGCACGCACGCAACGCATGCACTCACGCACGCACATACCACGCACCTACGCACCAACACACACACACAACACACACACACACACAACACACACACACACACCACACACACACGAATTTATCAATCAATTAATCAATCAGTCACAATTTCCAGTCGGTCACTGCCATGGAGGTAGTGGAGAACACTTTGGATTAAAACGAGTTTATAAAAGGCATGGACACGACAGATCACTCCATTAAAGCGTGATGAAGTGGGGGAAATGAGTGTCCAGTTAAACACTTTGAAGCTATCAGCTTGGCATTCTCTAACTATTTCACTGAGGATTTCGTGAGAGAGAGAGAGAGAGAGAGAGAGAGAGGAGAGAGGGAGGAGAGAGAGGGAGACAGACAGACAGACAGACAGACAGAAGACAGAGTGTGCGTGTGTGTGTATGTGTGTGTCTGCGCACGCGCGTGTGTGTGTGTGTGTGTGTGTGTGTGTGTGTGTGTGTGTCTTTGCATGCGTGTGTGTGTGTGTGTTGTGTGTGTTTTGTTGTGTGTGTGTGTGTGTGTGTGTGTGTGTGTGTGTGGTGTGTGTGTGGTGTGTGCGTGCGCGCGCGCGCGCGCGCGCGTGTGTGTGTGAGAGAGAGAGAGAGAGACAGACAGACAGACAGACAGACAGACAGACAGACAGGCAGACAGACAGACAGAGCACATGTCCCGTCGTCTGTCTGTTTATGTCGACGATCACATTTCAGATGTAATTTTGTTGTTTTTTCCGTGTAAGTCATCACTTTTTCGGTAATCGCTGAAGACGACGACCACATTGAAACTGTTTCCACGCATGCGCTGTGGAGTTTCCTTTTGGTTATAGGCACCACATATCTTCATGACAACCATCATTTTTTGACCTAATGGTCTATCAAGAATGAAAGATGATATTCATGCCAGTCCCAGTGGTGCAGTGTGGGGCCGTGGATTCGACCCCCAGCAGACTCTTTTTTTTTTTTTTTTTTTTTTTTGCTGTCCCAACCTCTGCGCCACCTCAGAGGCAGTGTACCCACGCCGCTCATTCCGACACCCCGTCCACAGCCACAGCCCGGTCGGCCCCGCCGCAGCCCCGGCACCAGCAATCCACAGGGAGCAGTCAATGTCAAGTCGTTAAGAGGCAACCCACCGGAGGAGACACTGCACTGCTGCCGAGTCACTTCGGTGGTGTTCAGTGGCGCCTGTTCTGATCTAACATACGCAGGACACCACCTACTAAGTCCCCCACTGACGACAATAATTGCTTAGTCGCGGAGCCGGCGTGAGTGAGCTCTCCCTCCAGAGGGCGCCACCACGTCCGTCCAACGACAGCCCCCATGGACTCGCCGATACCGGTGACCCCGATGGAACCAAACCAAGGCCACAGACGTGGAGAGGACATCGAAATTGAGGTCACCATGAGAGCAGGGCATGAAGGGCCACAGAATTTTAGACTTTTTTTTTTAATGCTGATCGATGAGAATGAGGATGATTAAGATGATGCTACGGATTTCCATTTCGGTCTGAGACTACATGACAGGGCTGTACTCTACGCTTCCTTTCATAATATATCCTGGCGTTAACCAGGCCCGAGAGATACAGGCACCTGCAGTGTTGGTCAGGAAATTTGAGCAACACTCTCAGAAACGCATCCATTAAGTGGATGAAACTCGACTGTGTGGTTCCAGTCTTCCCAACTGAGTCCGCAGCAAACTCAACTCTGGGTAGGAGCCGGTCGGGCAGAAAAACCCACACGACTTCTGATGGGATTCGAACCCACGACCTCCCAGCCGGGAGTCCGCGACGCTAACCACTTCGCCACAGCGGCTGGTAGCAGACTCATTTTTATGCGTATACGTTTTATGGGGAGGGAGGAGGGGAGTATGGCATGCCAGCCTCTTCGTACGTGTGAGTGTGTCCCAGTCTAAAGACAGGAACAGCTGAATCCCATCTGCTTAATGGATACATCCTTGAGAGTGCCGCTCACATTTCCATATCACCCCCCTGCGGGTGTCTGCACTTCTCATGCATATTCATGATGGCGTATGGAAGCACTGAATCCGGCTCTGGCATATTATAGTCTTCAACCAGGCTAGAATTTCCTAGCATTATCTTGGTCAAACTCATATGCGTAATCAATATCGGCACGCTCGTGGAGAGAATGCCTTGATGGAAGTGTAGTGTCATCCGAACGGAGGGGCGGGAGAGGAGGGGGTGCGGGTGGCAGGGGGGGGGGGGGCTCTCTTTTATGTCTCTTCAGGCAGTGCCTCTTGTCTTGACAGATGCTAGGATCGAACATGTCACTGAATTAAGTGTTTTGTGTATGATTTAACAGCATAGGAGAACACTCATGCAGTCACAAACATACACTTGCACACGAATATGAAATAACGCACGCGCAAGCGCGTGTACGCAAGCACACACACACA
>CM065732.1:67326879-67336879 GCA_033310375.1 Conus canariensis
ATTCACATTCATACAACAGCAAATTTGATAAATCAAGATATAGCTATTTCCCTTCTCTTAAAGGCTTTGTAAAGATATACAGCAAGATTTTTAACGACTTCTGTCTTTCGTGATGCTAGAAGTAATGTTAATCTGAAATCACTAGGATTATTATGGTATTTTGGATGTATTAAACTGTGTCTTAAATCATCGAAAGCAGGGCAACAAAAAACAAAGTGAATTTCATCATCTGTGGCAGATCTACACAATGGGCATTTCATGACACGTTCGCTATCCCTGTTATATCTTGAGCTGTGCACTGATAAATTAGAAATCCCAAATCTAAATCTTGTTAGTGTATATTGTATAAATCTGTTCAAATCCATAAGTAAGTATGTCTCCAGATCATGAGACATCTTGAATTTTCTATAGTTTATAAATCTGTTACTGTCATCCATATGACAATTCCAGCTTTGCCACCTGCAATCGATTAATCTTTGTTTGAACTCTCGTATAAAAGAATTTATACATCCTACACCTTGATTTTCCCATACATAACAGAAGCCATTACTATTCAAAACATCCCGAACTTTCGAAGCCCAATTGACTTTTCCTCTATTTGACAAATTTAATAACATTTTATATGCTTTGAATGGCAGTCTATGCTACTCCATTCGGGTTAATTTCAACCAGTATCTAATGCAAGAGACAGTAGAATTAATAAACAGGGGGAATCGATTTAATTCACCATATACAAGATCATTCGGTGTTTTGATACCTACCCCTAAATACTTCTTTAACACAAACAAATGAACACTTTCTATCACTGATGAAGCATCTTCTAAACCCCAAATCTCAGCACCATATAGAAGCATAGATTGAATCTGTGAATCGAAAAGCTTCAAGAATAATTTCACAGAGTTATTATTCAACTGATTCAACTTACAAATAATACGAATAGCAGCTCGTTTCCCTTTGTTCGCTAAATCTTGGCATGCAGGCTTAAAACTCAATCTTGTTGAAAACAAGGTACCTAGGTATCGATATGAATTCACTACATTCATCTTAACATTGCCGTAAAACCATCTCTCTGTGCTTGCTAGGTATCCCCCTTTTCTAAAAACCATAATGCTAGATTTTTCTAAATTAATTTAAGTTGTAACTGGCATGCAGCTTTATGAAGATTATTTAGTTGCGTCTGCAACCCAACCACAGTTTCTGACAATAGTATAATGTCATCAGCAAACAAAAGAATAAACAATTCAATCATATCCACATTGAGACTAACACCATGTCTACCATTATTCATAATTTCAAGCGCAAGTTCGTTAATAAATAAACAAAACAGAAGAGGACTACAAATATCGCCTTGTTTCACACCGTTCGTACAATTGATATAACCTGTGTACTGTGTACCACAACGAACTCGAGCTTTAACAACCTCATACATACTTTTAATACATCTGTAAATTTTACCTTTAATTACATTCTTTAACAAAATAGGCCACAGTAATTTTCTTGAAATTGTGTCGAACGCTTTCTCAAAATCAATGAAAGCTACATACAGTTTTCTATTACATGAGAATTGCTTTTGAATGACTGCTAAAAGTGTAAATATGTGATCGATTGTAGAATAATTTTGTTTAAACCCAGCTTGGAATTCACCGGTAATATTGTTCTGCTCAACCCATTCCTGTAATCTTGAATTAACTATAGAGCTGTATATTTTGCTACTTATGTCTGAAAGGGAAATTCCTCTGTAATTATTTGGATCGTTAATGTTGCCTTTTTTAAACAATGGAACAATAATAGATTCTTTCCATAAATCAGGATACCGACCCGTGTCAAATAGAACATTGAAATATTTTACAAAGAAACCAATTACATCATCTCCTGATTTTTTTAATAGCTCTCCAATTATACCATCCGGTCCAGCTGCTTTCTTACTTTTCAATTTTCTCACTGAGAGTATGACTTCTTCTTTAGAAATAGGCCGATTCAGAAAGTTGACATCATCATAATCATCATTCTCATGTGCATCATTTCCATTTCCTTGATCATCGTTATCATTATCTGAAAAATTATCTGAAACATCAGAAGCACCTGTACAGATATATTTGTTGCCGTCAGTCTCATGTTTTCCAAGAACCCTTTTAAAATGTTGAAACCATTCCTGTACTGTGATCTTGTTTGGCTGAAACTTATTCTTACTAGAAACTCTACCCATATTTTGCCAAAATTCTTTCTGGTCATTTACAGACATAATCAATTGTTCAAGTACAATTCTATTATATTCTTTTCTCTTTCTCTGTAACAGCTTTTTGTATTCCCTTCTTTCTTTGCAAAAAGCTATCCTAGCCTCTTTTTCGGGTGAATTCTCCTTTGGTGGCAACTTTGTATCCGGCAACTTTGTATTTTTTCTGGATGATTTCCTACATGTTCTTAAAAGTTTTCTAACATTGCGCTTAGAAGTTTTACATTCATCATCATACCACTTTTCTGACCTTTTCTGACATGTATAAATTTTCTTTTCCATACATACTGCTTGCTCTCTTATGCATTCATTAAATAAATGTAATGCCTGATTAATGTCAGTACCCATCAATATGCTGGCTTGATTAAGTTTTTCTTTTGTATTTCTTGAATGCATGCTATTATGAAACTGTTCAGCAAAGTCATCATTCCAAACTATCTTTTTAATAAATAAAGGTATATTACGCCAATCATTGTCATTGCGTAACACATCATTCTTCGCATAAAAATAAAATTCCAATGGTTGATGATCAGAATTAATCATATCAGAAACATGCAAACGGCAAGAATTTCTAATAGTATCGAACAGATCTTCAGAAACTAAGAAATAATCATTCACGCTACTCCCTGTTTCCGTTATGTATGTGTAATGACCTTCAAGGTCACCATTACATACTCCATTCATGATAAACAATCTAAAAGCAATACATAAATTCAAAATCATTCTTCCATATGTATTCAATTCCGAGTCTTTAGAATATCTTATGAGATCTGTTTTGTCATTCTTATCCATGAAACTGAACCTATCAAACTGATCATTGCTGAAAGGGAAAATGTTGGCTGTTCTGCCGTTCAAATCCCCACACAAAAGGATATCAACGTTGTCATACAATAATATCTTATCTGTTATAACCTCTTCAAGGCAAACAATGCCGTTTTCAATTTCAATTGTTGTATAATATGGGGAATTTATTGGAGGCACGTAAGTACACACATAAAGAATGTTATTTTCAAAACCAAATAAAGTTTTATTTAATAAGAAACACATAATATTGTCATGTTCACATGTAAGTTCAGATACATAAGCCATCAACTCGGTTTTAATTAAGCACACCACTCCACCTGATCTCCTCCCGTGTCTTGTCAGCTTAATCGCAGGTTTACAAAAGACAGAATGGTAGGGGAACAAATGGGAATCTATTTTCTCCATGAACGTTTCAACAAGACAAATGAAATCAAAATTATAAACATACGATAAAAACTTTTGATCACTCAGTTTAGATAGAAGGCCATCTACGTTCCAATGAAGGAAAGAGAACAAGTGTACTTTATTTTTAACCTGTGTTTCACTAACATTTTGTTCACTTTCATACTCGCTATCATTCGTACTCTCATTCAGACTTTCGTCCATCGGGATGTCTCCACTGGTTATATTTTCTCTTCTCTCTTCCCCATTGTGTTGTTCCCTGACATTTTCACGAGCTTCGTCACGGCTGGTGTCACAAATCATTCCAACACGTGAAGAACAAGCATGCATTTCACAATTCGCCGGTACACATTTACAACCTGTTCTCAGTAAACATGACACACGGCCACCAGCACGTGCGTTTCCGCATTTTATCTTCGGAACCGGTGTTTGGTCAACATTATCTACCTTTGTATCCTCAACCAGGGAAATTTGACTTTTAGGATTGTGGAAGTTTAACTTTGTTTGCAGAGGCCGGCCAAACCTTTATCTAACTTCCTTTAACTGATCATCCCCATCGAGAACAAATTTCTTGCCGTCGATGAGGAGATGATCGTAGATCATAGTGGCCCTCTTGTTGTTGTCTCTGGCAGCTTTTAAGTGTGGTCCTAGCTTCTTTCTGATGTCACGGACTCTCTGAGTGAAGTCCTCACCAATAAACACTGAAGTGTTCTTAAGGTTCTTTTTGGCTCTGAAAATTTCTTCTTTGTCTTTGTAGAAGGTGCATCTGCCAATAACAGACGAATTAGGCTTATTGTTGATGCGATGTATTCTGTCAAATTCTACGGTCTTTGGTAGTTTCAATTCATCCGTCAACAGGTTATGCACAATATTCACACAGTCCTGTTTGGTTTCTCCTTCCCTCCTTGGCAGTCCATAAAAAATTAAATTATTCCTTTTTGATCTCCCTTCAAGATCATCAACTTTTTCTTCCAAACGCACGATTCTGTCTTTCATCATACTGTTCTCTGCCTTCAGATTGTCATTTTGAACACGAAGCTCACTGATCGTCTCTTTCATGTCATGCATGTCCCTTTTTAGTCCGTCGACTGAGTCTTTCACTCCTTTTACATCGTCCGACATGTTGTCAACCTTCGTGGTTAAGCATGATAACATTGTAAAAATGTCTTTTAGCATCGGGTGATCGGCCGTGATCTCACCAGGTTTACTTGAAGCATGGTCAGGATCAGGAGTCCCAGAAGAGTCCGTACTTGCACGGCGAACAGAGCCATCACGAGCCAGGCGGGACTGCTTCGTGGAGCTGGAGCTGGACGACTTCGGCCCGGGGTTCGTCTCCACGTCGCCGCATCGGAGCAGAAGGTCGCTGAAGAAAAAGGCGGTGAGGACCAAGCCTACCATGACACCGGTGACACGGGTGTGTACTTTTAATACACGCACCGACATGGACAGCTTGAACCTGGCTCTTTTTGCCATAAAACTGATGAAGACGGCGACGAACCCGCCACACCGAACTCTGAAAGAGAGAGAGAGAGAGAGAGAGAGAGAGAGAGAGAGAGAGAGAGAGAGAGAGAGAGAGAGAGAGAGAGAGAGAGAGAGAGAGAGATCTTTGAAAGAGTGAAATGACGATAATATGCGGTCTATTCAGGCAAAAACAAATAAACAAACAAACGAACAAGCAAACAAAAACACATTTTACTATTATTTGAGATCTTAGTTCAATTCAGCCATTGCCTTCATCACTTCCCCCTCTAACAACTCCCTTCCCTCATCCTGCCACAAGTCTTTCACCTGCCTCACACCCCTCCATCACCATGATGATTATGCAGCGCTTTTCCCCCGTCCCTTTGCTCACCACCGCCATCCTTGCTGCCACAGACCACACTGGATGAAGTCGTCAGCACAAGACTGGCATTCTGATCCCCTCTCCACGTGATCGCCATCAAATAGCTGTCAGACGTCAATCACGGGAAACTGATACAGCCAGATTGCGACATGATGACCATGAGGATGGGATGTCTGGTACAGCCACCAGCTGGTGTTAGTTTCAGGGTCCGCATGGACAGCCACCAGCAAACAGTTTCTGTCTGTCAATACCGATGACGTCATGATGCTTCCCTGCACTGTTTCCTTCACTTTGGCTGAGAGAGAGAGAGAGAGAGAGAGAGAGAGAGAGAGAGAGAGAGAGAGAGAGAGAGAGAGAGAAGACAAGACAAAGACAAAATTCTTTATTTACGAGGATAATATATAAGCAATGATGTGCTTTTTTTACATCCAGTCCTCGCCCTGAGTAGGATCAACAATGTAAAATGAGAGAGAGAGAGAGAGAGAGAGAGAGAGAGAGAGAGAGAGAGAGAGAGAGAGAGAGAGAGGGGAAGCATGGAGATATAGACAGAGAAAAAACGTGTAGTCTTAGAAGGTATATTCAGGAGGAGAGGGGGGGGGGGGGGGGGGGGAGGGAGTTTGACAAATACCTCTTCACTGTATCATGTGATCTTAGGTTTCCAGAAGGACCGAAAACGTGCCATGAGTTCAAACGTGTACCTCCTATGACTTCGACTCACCAGCACCAACCCTCCCTCTCAGTATCCCTTTGCTTCATCCACCTCTCACTTCCATTATCATCACCTGCAATACTTTACCCACCCACCCCCTACCCTCCATAACTACCCCATTCTGGCCCCTACAGACCATACTGAATGACAAGCTGCACACGGCCGGTGTCGTATATAATACTGTCGCCGTGGAATTATATCGCAGCGATAGCATTTCACGTGAAATATTGTTGCAGCGACAATATTTTCTGGAAAAAATTGTCGCGCGGCAACTTTTCACGAAAAATGTCCTATAGAATATTGTAGCTGTCCATAAAATACTGTCGCTCGAAATTTTGCGACAGTTTTTTGCTACAGGACACTGTGAAATATTGCAGTCAGTGAATGCTGTCGCTTGCAACACATTTTCACGTGAAATCTTACTGCTAGAGTTAACATTTCCTGTGAAATATGGTCGCAGCGTTAATATTTCACAGCGACAATTTTTTCTGCAAAGTGAAAAAACGTCGCCGCGGTTGAGCGTCAAAATATCACAGAAAATAATGCAGCCTGCCATTGAATAAAAAATTGTCGCAAGTGATTTTTTTATCATAAATGTTTTTGACGAAAGTCAAATTTCCATTCGTGTGTGTGTGTGTGTGTGTGTGTGTGTGTGTGTGTGTGTGTGTGTGTGTGTGTGTGTGTGTGCTGTGAAATTTGATGTCTTTATCGATATCATAGGCCTAAGACATTCAGCACAACGAAAGTAGGGGAAGACTGGGTAAGTTAGAACCCCTGAGAAATGCAGCCCTACTTCCTTCACTAATTTTACTTCACTCAAGGTTAATTATTTGTAAAGCTTACCATAAGAGCTTCATATAGTACAGCCATCAAATGGCTATCTTCATTTCAAAAAGTTCTATATTAAAAATCATAAAATTCTTAAAGAAAAGGAAGCCAACTTTAGACATAATTTCGGGTTAAATGGGTCAGGGAGTGGTAAATATTGGGCCACGGGCCTATATCAACAGACACGCAAACCAATCTTGTTTGTCTGTTGGCCATATAAGATGTGTGAGCTTGTTCGATAATCCATTTAAAGGCACCTAAGGTCTCAACACATTCATAAACTAAACTTAAAAAGTAAATGATTATCCCTAATTGTCAGAACGGAAACAAACATAATAGAGTCTGAAAGCTAATACAAGCCAAACCGCAGAACAGACAGATTCAGTTGTCTCTTCAGGAAATGTTGAACGTTTCAGAAAGTTCACAAGCGCGAAGTACTCGCCGGGTTGCATTCCACTGTATTCATAAGCAGTAGCCATCGTGGAAAACAAAATGGTACAGACGAAATTATTGTCTTACAGCATTTATAGCATATTGATGGTTCTGACAGCTTGTCAGTCATTAAGCTCAAATATCCAATCACATTTCTTTTTCCCAAACGTTTTTAAGCCTGCCACCTCCTCCTCAGCAACTCCTTTTATTTGATAAATTATTGTATCTAACTAGCCGCAGTTCTTAAACATTCAAAGATTTTGATCAAAAGAAGCGACCATATTGTCTCCAATTTCAAAGCTAGGAAAGATCAGATGTTGCAGAGTCACTGTCTTTGACGCCTTTCAACAGTCACAGAATATAAAAACAAGTTCAAAAAGTTCCGAAGCGTTTGAAATTCACTGACGTCATATTTTCATTTTTATATGTATTCATTTGATGCTCTCTCTCTCTCTCTCTCTCTCTCTCTCTCTCTCTCTCCTCTCTCTCCTCTCTTCTCTCTCTCTCTCTCTCTCTTTTGTATATGTGCGCGCTTGTGTATTCCCATATTTGTAAAAGCCATATAAACATAGGACGAGAAACTGACGGACGTTAGAAATTATGCTTAACTTTTCTACTACATGGCGGGCGCGCGCACGCGCACACACACACACACACACACACACACACACACACACACACACACACACACACACACACACCACACACACACGCGCGCGCGCGCGCACACACACACACAACACACACACACACACACACACACACACACACACACACACTGCCGACAAAGCTGGATCTTGAACCTCTGAAGTCTTGCGGTAGAAGACAGAACCGAAATTTTCAAAAGATGAAGTTCCTTTTGACCAAGATCAAAGACACGTGTTCGTTTTGTGATGCCGCGAAGTTAAGAAGTAAAAAGGTCACATAGTTCAATAAGGTCGAAGCAGTTAAATAGCTAATAACGCAAATTTCTCAAATATCATTGTCATAATTATTTCTCTTTGTTCGTCGTACACTATTTAGGCCTATTAATAATGAGCAGTCCAAAAGCTGCAACTTGTAATAAGTATACTATAATGCCATGGAACTACTACACATCATTTTCTTGTTTGTTTCGTCTTTAAAATAAGATCCAGATCAGAAATTCGGAGACATTTGAGGTAGAAGGAAAGGAGTTTTAAGAGTTGGGTGTAGCATGTAATGAATTAGGATATCCATAATATAAGAGTGCGGCTGTTATACGATTTCGTGTCTCTCGTTGTCTTCCCATGACTATCCATATGTCTTCCCATGACTATCCATACTTCCCATGACTATCCATACGCGCGCGCGCGTGCGTGGAACGCGTAAACGCGCATGCGCGGGCATACACAAACAAACTCAAATACGCACATACACTTCTACAAAGCGATTATTGTGTAACTTGCAGGGTTTGTGGGGGAGAAGTCTTAAGGGTTCTGTTCAATTGTCTAGGGGAAAGAGTATCGTCCCACGAGAAGATGTTCAGAGTGGGTGGGGTATGTAAAGTGATAGCTGATACGGGGGTATCCTAGGGGAGAGAGAGAGAGAGAGAGAGAGAGAGGAGAGAGAGAGAGAGAGAGAGAGAGAGAGAGAGAGAGAGAGTGCGTGATTATGGACAAATGAATCACAAGTATATTTGAGCATGAATGCATTTGTTTCAGGGTCCACACACGCACCCACCCACCCACACACACACACACACACACACACACACACACACACACACACACACACACACACACACACACCGTCGCGCTCTCTCCACATACACGCACACATGCTTGCACGTCCAGAGAGAGAGAGAGAGAGAGAGAGAGAGAGAGAGAGGGGGGGGGGGGAGGCGGGAAAGGCAGAGACCAACTGACAGACAGTTTGATGGACAGAGTGAAACTAAAGAGAGTCAAACAGATAGAGGGAGGGCGATACATAGAGAGAATGAGCGAGATAAACAAACAGAGACAGAAAGACAGACCGACAGTCAAACAGACACAAATGAGATTATAGACAGAAAGACAATGGGGCAACTGATACGTAAAACCATGAGAGAGGGAGGTGGGGGCAGAGTTGGGGCTGAGACCGATCATGTCCTCGACGTCGTATGTTTACGGGAAATGCTGTCTCAGAGCGACAACTTTTCTACGGCAGCAATTTTGTACATGAAATGCTGTCGCTGCGACATGATTTTATTTTTAGGCAACGACACGATTTTATGGACATTTCTCGTGAAATCCTGTCGCGCTACCAATTTTTATGAAATTAAGTCGCTCAGCGATAATTTTTCATGAACCAGCCGCAGTATTTCCCGGGAAATACTGTCGCTGCGACACGATTTTATGAGCGACAGTATTATATACGACACCGGCAGTCTAGGCCTGTCTTGACGTGATCGACATGAAATAGCTGTCAGACAGCAGTCACGGGGAAATTGATACAGACTGCCTCAAGATTACAGGGGGGGGGGGGGGGGGGGGGGGGATGAACGTTCAATACAGCAGCACTAGAATTATGGTCGGTTCCTGTTCCCATGTGGACAACCGCCAGTAATCCATTCCTGTCTGTAAATACCAGGAGCTTTGTGATCCATTCCTGCAAATTCTCTTCAATTTCTTCGAAAAAAATACTTCCCATGTGAGGTAAGGGTTTTTGATATCCAGATGACGAACTGGTTGTGCAAGTGCTCAAGCCAATACTCAAGTTCAGTTACAAACTGGAACATATGGAGTTCGAG
>CM065732.1:67341879-67349379 GCA_033310375.1 Conus canariensis
AGAACCAATGTTAACTCCAAGGGAAAAATCCCCCTGTACCGAAACGGCCCGGCGGAGATTCGAACCCGCAACCCCAGGATCACCAAGATTACGAATCCGGCGCTCTACCACTGAGCTATTCCGGCCCCGGGTCTAGCTTTCCTTTGTGTTCTTGATTTCTTCAATGATAATCTTGTTGAGGCTCTGCTTTTCTTTCTCTTGGTCTTCGCCATGTAGTCACATTCCATGTCGTCGCCATGTAGTCACATTCTATGTCGTCGCCATGTAGTCACATTCTATGTCGTCGCCATGTAGTCACATTGTATGTCGTCGCCATGTAGTCACATTCTATGTCGTCGCCATGTAGTCACATTCTATGTCGTCGCCATGTAGTCACATTCTATGTCGTCGCCATGTAGTCACATTCCATGTAGTCACATTCTATGTCGTCGCCATGTAGTCACATTCTATGTCGTCGCCATGTAGTCACATTCTATGTCGTCGCCATGTAGTCACATTGTATGTCGTCGCCATGTAGTCACATTGTATGTCGTCGCCATGTAGTCACATTGTATGTCGTCGCCATGTAGTCACATTGTATGTCGTCGCCATGTAGTCACATTCTATGTCGTCGCCATGTAGTCACATTCCATGTAAAATGTGAACGAGCATAGAAAACAAAACCAAAAAGAAAGAGAAAGGACATCATTTTTTAAAGATACAAGAAAACTCAAGAAAACAGCCCAGATGTGAGTGGCTGTATTAAACTGCTCACGGTTCGCCAGTGAATTCCTTGTGTGTTAGCTGAGTCTCCAGTGCTCTTCTCTTGATCACTGTTTTTGTCTGTCCTGCTCTGTTTCTCTCTGCTTATGTCTGTTGTTCTTTGTGTGTATGTCCGTAAACAGATGTGTGTGTGTTTGTGCGCGTGTGTGTGCGTGTGTGTGTGTGTGTGTGTGTGGGTGTGTGTGTGGGTGTGAGTGTGTGTGTGTGTGTGCGTGCGTGTGTGTGCGCGCGCGCGTGTGTGCGGTGTGTGTGTGTGTGTGTGTGTGTGTGTGTGTGTGTGTGTGTGTGTGTGTGTGTGTGTTCGCGCAATGTGCAATGTGTCGGTGCATGTGAGCGGCCTTGCGTGCCTTCGTGTGTTTGAGAGTTTGGTTCAAGTGGGGAGAGGTGGAAGGTAAGGGAGCCGGTGGGAGGGGGGAGGGGGAGGTGAGGTGGAGAAGGTGGATGGGTACGTCTGAAGTAAACGGTATAGTCTACCATCTCTGTCAGCCTCCCAGACACATACATCTCAACAAAAACTCATTCTACTCCGCCACAAAACAACGTCCAAATGAAATTGGGAAGCTACTCCCTTTTCCTTCTCTCTCTCTCTTTTTTCAATCACCTAGCACCTACCGACCGTACACCATCCCATCTGTCTCATCGCTTGCCTGTTTGTCTGTCTGTCTGTCTTTGTCTGTCTGTCTGTCTGTCTGTCTTTTTCTGTCTGTCTGTCTGTCTGTCTGTCTGTCTGACTGTCTGTCTGTCTGTCTTTCTGTCTGTCTGTATGTCTGTCTTTCTTTCTGTATGTCTGTCTGTTTGTGTGTCTATCTTTTTCTGTCTGTCTGTCGGTCTGTCTGTCTGTCGGTCTGTCTGACTGTCTGCCTGTCTGTCTTTCTGTCTGTCTGTCTGTCTGTCTGTCTGTCTGTCTGTCTCTCTCTCTCTGTGCTTGTGTGTAGACCCAACACACACACACACACACACCACACACACACACACACACACACACACACACACACACACACACACACACATACACACACACACGCGCGCGCGCGCGCGCATCTGTTCTCAAAGATTGAATCGGTTGAATTTTTGCCTACAAAATATGCAACAATATCTGTTATAACCGTATGACCGTAAAGAAAGATAACAAGCCACGTTTTGGTAGATTTTATTTTGTAAACTTTTGTTCCCCTCAAAGTCCGATGTTAACTGAATTATTAATTGGATTTACATCCTTTGCGAAAATATATGTTTGTAGTACTGCTCAATGTACAGTATCTCTCTCTCTCTCTCGCTCGCTCCCCCCCCCCCCCCCCCCCCCCCCCCCCCACATATGTATGCCACTGCTGCAAGTACAGGAAAGCTTTCAATGCCTAGCGCTGAACAGTGCACATCAACGAGCTGAATGCATAGTGTGTACCAAGAACTCCCTGCCATGGGGACAGAAAATCAACTGTCCATTGTGGACGGAGAGAAGTGACTGCAGGAGCAGAGGTCAGGAAGAAGAAGAGGGAGTGTGGGTGATGGAGGGAAGGTCGGGGAATGTAGGGAGGCGGCGTGGGCGTGAAGATAAAAAGCCAATAGAGTGACCTCCCTCCATTCCTTGGCTTGCAGCCATTCTGTTCTTCTCTCCTTCTTTCAGTGCCGAGTGGCGAATGAATGACGTCATGGACTGATGCAGTCATTCAATGTCAAACAGAGATCTGCAGTGATCGCCACGTATGTCATTCAATGTCAAACAGAGATCTGCAGTGATCGCCACGTATGTCATTCAATGTCAAACAGAGATCTGCAGTGATCGCCACGTATGTCATTCAATGTCAAACAGAGATCTGCAGTGATCGCCACGTATGTCATTCAATGTCAAACAGAGATCTGCAGTCATCGCCACGTATGTCATTCAATGTCAAACAGAGATCTGCAGTGATCGCCACGTATGTCATTCAATGTCAAACAGAGATCTGCAGTGATCGCCACGTATGTCATTCAATGTCAAACAGAGATCTGCAGTCATCGCCACGTATGTCATTCAATGTCAAACAGAGATCTGCAGTCATCGCCACGTATGTCATTCAATGTCAAACAGAGATCTGCAGTCATCGCCACGTATGTCATTCAATGTCAAACAGAGATCTGCAGTCATCGCCACGTATGTCATTCAATGTCAAACAGAGATCTGCAGTGATCGCCACGTATGTCATTCAATGTCAAACAGAGATCTGCAGTGATCGCCACGTATGTCATTCAATGTCAAACAGAGATCTGCAGTGATCGCCACGTATGTCATTCAATGTCAAACAGAGATCTGCAGTCATCGCCACGTATGAAAATAACAATGACAAAGAGTGCAGGAAAATGTTTACAATTTTTACATAGTTTGCGTCAAAGCCGACAAATTATGAAACTTTTTTTTTCGCTTTTCATGGAGTTGTTTATGCTTTATTCAAGTGTGATCTACCAATGTAAGATATAAACAACAACAAAACTGTTGCTCTTTAATGGACTGTGATGGAATCAGTGAAATGATTTCCTGTTTCCTGCTCCTTCTCGTTTTAACTCTCTTTCTCTCTCTCTCTCTGTCTCTGTCTCTCTGTCTCTGTCTCTGTCTGTCTGTCTGTCTGTCTGTCTGTCTGTCTCTCTCTCTCTCTCTCTCTCTCTCTCTCTCTCTCTCTCTCTCTCTCTCCTGCATTCAATAATTGTTGGTTTGGTTTGTTTTCCCTTCCACTCCTTTGTTTCTGTTTATTTGTCTTTCATTCTAATGTAAGTATGGTGATAACAAGCTTCCAGCTACTTACCCTCATTACAATAAGTATGGTGATAACAAGCTTACGGCTACTTACCCTCATTACAATAAGTATGGTGATAACAAGCTTCCGGCTACTTATCCTCATTACAATAAGTATGGTGATAACAAGCTTCCGGCTACTTATCCTCATTACAATAAGTATGGTGATAACAAGCTTCCGGCTACTTACCCTCATTACAATAAGTATGGTGATAACAAGCTTCCAGCTACTTACCCTCATTACAATAAGTATGGTGATAACAAGCTTCCAGCTACTTACCCTCATTACAATAAGTATGGTGATAACAAGCTTCCGGCTACTTACCCTCATTACAATAAGTATGGTGATAACAAGCTTCCGGCTACTTACCCTCATTACAATAAGTATGGTGATAACAAGCTTCCAGCTACTTTCCCTCATTACAATAAGTATGGTGATAACAAGCTTCCGGCTACTTACCCTCATTACAATAAGTATGGTGATAACAAGCTTCCGGCTACTTACCCTCATTACAATAAGTATGGTGATAACAAGCTTCCGGCTACTTACCCTCATTACAATAAGTATGGTGATAACAAGCTTCCGGCTACTTACCTCATTACAATAAGTATGGTGATAACAAGCTTCCGGCTACTTACCCTCATTACAATAAGTATGGTGATAACAAGCTTCGGCTACTTACCCTCATTACAATAAGTATGGTGATAACAAGCTTCCGGCTACTTACCCTCATTACAATAAGTATGGTGATAACAAGCTTCCGGCTACTTACCCTCATTACAATAAGTATGGTGATAACAGCTTCCGCTACTTACCCTCATTACAATAAGTATGGTGATAACAAGCTTCCGGCTACTTACCTCATTACAATAAGTATGGTGATAAACAAGCTTCCAGCTATTACCCTCATTACAATAAGTATGGTGATAACAAGCTTCCGCTACTTACCCTCATTACAATAAGTATGGTGATAACAAGCTTCCGGCTACTTACCCTCATTACATAAGTATGGTGATAACAAGCTTCCGGCTACTTACCTCATTACAATAAGTATGGTGATAACAAGCTTCCGGCTACTTACCCTCATTACAATAAGTATGGTGATAACAAGCTTCCGCTACTTACCCTCATTACAATAAGTATGGTGATAACAAGCTTCCGGCTACTTACCCTCATTACAATAAGTATGGTGATAACAAGCTTCCGGCTACTTACCCTCATTACAATAAGTATGGTGAAAACAAGCTTCCAGCTACTTACCCTCATTACAATAAGTATGGTGATAACAAGCTTCCGGCTACTTACCCTCATTACAATAAGTATGTGTGATAACAAGCTTCCGCTACTTACCTCATTACAATAAGTATGGTGATAACAAGCTTCCGGCTACTTACCCTCATTACAATAAGTATGGTGATAACAAGCTTCCGCTACTTACCCTCATTACAATAAGTATGGTGATAACAAGCTTCCGGCTACTTACCCTCATTACAATAAGTATGGTGAAACAAGCTTCCAGCTACTTACCCTCATTACAATAAGTATGGTGATAACAAGCTTCCGGCTACTTACCCTCATTACAATAAGTATGGTGATAACAAGCTTCCGCTACTTACCCTCATTACAATAAGTATGGTGATACAAGCTTCCGGCTACTTACCCTCATTACAATAAGTATGGTGATAACAAGCTTCCGGCTACTTACCCTCATTACAATAAGTATGGTGATAACAAGCTTCCAGCTACTTACCCTCATTACAATAAGTATGGTGATAACAAGCTTCGGCTACTTACCCTCATTACAATAAGTATGGTGATAACAAGCTTCCGGCTACTTCCCTCATTACAATAAGTATGGTGATAACAAGCTTCCGGCTACTTACCCTCATTACAATAAGTATGGTGATAACAAGCTTCCGGCTACTTACCCTCATTACAATAAGTATGGTGATAACAAGCTTCCGGCTACTTACCCTCATTACAATAAGTATGGTGATAACAAGCTTCCGCTACTTACCCTCATTACAATAAGTATGGTGATAACAAGCTTCCGGCTACTTACCCTCATTACAATAAGTATGGTGATAACAAGCTTCCGGCTACTTACCCTCATTACAATAAGTATGGTGATAACAAGTTCCAGCTACTTACCCTCATTACAATAAGTATGGTGATAACAAGCTTCCGGCTACTTACCCCATTACAATAAGTATGGTGATAACAAGCTTCCGGCTACTTACCCTCATTACAATAAGTATGGTGATAACAAGCTTCCGGCTACTTACCCTCATTACAATAGTATGGTGATAACAAGCTTCCGGCTACTTACCCTCATTACAATAAGTATGGTGATAACAAGCTTCCAGCTACTTACCCTCATTACAATAAGTATGGTGATAACAAGCTTCCGCTACTTACCCTCATTACAATAAGTATGGTGATAACAAGCTTCCAGCTACTTACCCTCATTACAATAAGTATGGTGATAACAAGCTTCCGCTACTTACCCTCATTACAATAAGTATGGTGATAACAAGCTTCCGCTACTTACCCTCATTACAATAAGTATGGTGATAACAAGCTTCCGGCTACTTACCCTCATTACATAAGTATGGTGATAACAAGCTTCCGGCTACTTACCCTCATTACAATAAGTATGGTGATAACAAGCTTCCAGCTACTTACCCTCATTACAATAAGTATGGTGATAACAAGCTTCCGGCTACTTACCCTCATTACAATAAGTATGGTGATAACAAGCTTCCGGCTACTACCCTCATTACAATAAGTATGGTGAATAACAAGCTTCCAGCTACTTACCCTCATTACAATAAGTATGGTGATAACAAGCTTCCGGCTACTTACCCTCATTACAATAAGTATGGTGATAACAAGCTTCCGGCTACTTACCCTCATTACAATAAGTATGGTGATAACAAGCTTCCGGCTACTTACCCTCATTACAATAAGTATGGTGATAACAAGCTTCCGGCTACTTACCCTCATTACAATAAGTATGGTGATA
Source organism: Conus canariensis (assembly GCA_033310375.1). Classification (NCBI taxonomy): domain Eukaryota; kingdom Metazoa; phylum Mollusca; class Gastropoda; order Neogastropoda; family Conidae; genus Conus; species Conus canariensis. Next base: position 67,348,435 of record CM065732.1, read on the forward strand.
ACAAGCTTCCGGCTACTTACCCTCATTACAATAATTGTGATAACAGCTTCGGTACTTCCTCATACAAATATGTGATAACAAGCTTCCGGCTACTTACCCTCATTACAATATAGTATGGTGATAACAAGCTTCCGGCTACTTACCCTCATTACAATATTATGGTGATAACAAGCTTCCGCTACTTACCCTCATTACAATAAGTATGGTGATCAAGCTTCCGGCTACTTACCCTCATTACAATAAGTATGGGTGATATCAAGCTTCCATGCTACTACCCCTCATTACAATAAGTATGGTGATAACAAGCTTCCAGCTACTTACCCTCATTACAATAAGTTTTGGTGATAACAAAGCTTCCGCTACTTACCTCATTACAATAAGTATGGTGATAACAAGCTTCCAGCTACTTAACCCTCATTACAATAAGTATGGGTGAAACAAGCTTCCAGGCTATTACCCTCATTACAATAAGTATGGTGATAACAAGCTTCCGGCTACTTACCCTCATTACAATAAGTATGGTGATAACAAGCTTCCGGCTACTTACCCTCATTACAATAAGTATGGTGATAACAAGCTTCCGGCTACTTACCCTCATTACAATAAGTATGGTGATAACAAGCTTCCGGCTACTTACCCTCATTACAATTAAGTATGGTGATAACAAGCTTCCGGCTACTTACCTCATTACAATAAGTATGGTGATAACAAAGCTTCCAGCTACTTACCCTCATTACAATAAGTATGGTGATAACAAGCTTCCGGCTACTTACCCTCATTACAATAAGTATGGTGTAACAAGCTTCCGGCTACTTACCCTCATTACAATAAGTATGGTGATAACAAGCTTCCGGCTACTTACCCTCATTACAATAAGTATGGTGATAACAAGCTTCCGGCTACTTACCCTCATTACAATAAGTATGGTGATAACAAGCTTCCGGC
>CM065732.1:67361879-67364379 GCA_033310375.1 Conus canariensis
TACCGATCATTCCATGTACCAATCAGAGATCGTTACTATATGTGGAGCACTGGGGGAAAACAGTTGCATGCTATTGACTTCATTCCCCTCCTCTCATCCTTTCAGACAACATTGGTTAGATTTGTACTGAAAATGAGGTGGATTTTACAGGCAAAAGAAGATGAATTAGAGACTAAGATGTTAACATCTCGTCTTTGGTTTTCTTTTCTGTCATTTCTAAACTCTGTAACTTGTTTGGGATTGGTACCAGAAAAGACTGTTAGTTACCCGTCATTTATTCAGGCTAAGCCATGTCAATTGTCCACGAAGTGAACTGAACTCCACCAAACAATACACATTACAGTGAAATTGTTCTTTGGTTAGCCTGAGGCAGAAATGGAAAACAAATCATGGTGTATACTTTAAACAACGTGTTGTTTGTGACTCAGTTTCTCTCCGTTTAAAGCCTGTTCATTTGATCCTCAATAGAAACACAATAAACCTCTGCAAAATGTAAGGTAAGAAAAAGATTTTTTTTTTCGAGTCATATGCCACCATATCATTTTTTCATGCACCATCTCTCTTCTCTCTCTCTCTCTCTCTCTCTCTCTCTCTCTCTCTCTCTCTCTCTCTCCTCTCTCTCTCTCTCTCTCTCTGTACACACACACACACACACACACACACACACATATATATTATATATATATATATATATGTGTGTGTGTGTGTGTGTGTGTGTGTGTGTGTGTGTGTGTGTGTGTGTGTGTATAGTAACATCTCATCTCCGACCCTTGGATTTGTATGCCATGCATGTTGTCTATAGCCTAGCCTGCCGCATAGAGGCCACATCAGGGTTGAATCATGCTGTCTGCCACAAAGAGGCCACATCAGGGTTGATTCATGCTGCCTGCCACAGAGAGGCCACATCAGGGTTGATTCATGCTGACTATAGTCTAGCCTGCCGCAAAGAGGCCACATCAGGGTTGAGTCGTACAGACTAACTTGGCTTTTCGTGAGACTTTTGACAAAGAGCCACCACAGTACAGCCTGGGGTGATGACGACATCAGCACAGCATTCTCTGACTGTTCAAACACATGGCGTTGACTTCAGTGATGACGACATCAGCACAGCATTCTCTGACTGTTCAAACACATGGCGTTGACTTTAGCTTGAGGAGGGGGGGGGGGTACACGTTTGATGCAGAAAGTGCCCAGTGCTGGGTATCTGGATTAGTGTTCCTGTCACCATCAGTTTGTGTGTAGTATGGAGGACTGTATATGATGCAGGTATTGCCCAGTGTGGGTATCTGGACTGGTGTTCCTGTCACCATCAGTTTGTGTGTAGTATGGGGGACTGATATATGATGCAGGTATTTGCCCAGTGTGGGTATCGTGGGACTGGTGTTCCTGTCACCATCAGTTTGTGTGTAGTATGGAGGACTGTATATGATGCAGGTATTGCCCAGTGTGGGTATCTGGACTGGTGTTCCTGTCACCATCAGTTTGTGTGGTATGGAGGACTGTATATGATGCAGGTATTGCCCAGTGTGGGTATCTGGACTGGTGTTCCTGTCACCATCAGTTTGTGTGCAGTATGGAGGACTGTATATGATGCAGGTATTGCCAGTGTGGGTATCTGGACTGGTGTTCCTGTCACCATCAGTTTGTTGATATGGAGGACTGTATGATGTGCAGGTTGCCACAGGTGGGTATCTGAAGTGTTCTGTCACATCAGTTATGTGTGCAATATGGAAGGACTGTATTTGGGAGAGTAGACGATCAGAGTCCTGAGTTCCCCCTCCCCCCCCTCTCTGTCACACACACACACACACACACACACACACACACACACACACACACACACACACACACACACATATATAACACACACACACACACACACACACACACACACACACACACACACACACACACACACACACAACACACATGGACATCAGTGGCTTCACATGGAAACGAATTCTGTGAAAAAGGCACTGCATGGAAAATCAGAATCCCTGAACCATTCCACGCACGTAGTGGAAGAAGAATTGCTGCAGTAAAATACCCTGAGGCTGAGATTGTGGCGCACAGAGAGTAGTTCGTTTCACTTGAAAAAAATGGAATAGCAGCTGATAGTTCGGTGTGTGATTTCGTTCTTCAAAAGAGATACCCCGACAAATTCTTCACTCAGAGAGAGAGAGAGAGAGAAGAAAGAAAGAAAGAAAGAAAGAAAGAAACAAACAAACAAAGAAAAAACGAAAGAAACAAGAAAGAAAGAACAAACGAAAAAGTGATCATGGGAAGAGAGAGAGAGAGAGAGAGAGAGAGAGAGAGAGAGAGAGAGAGAGAGAGAGAGGAGAGAGAGAGAGAGAGAGAGAGAGAGACAATGACAATGACAATGAATACAGTTTGATGTCATCAGCAAAACCTGCTATTTGACATGGGGAACACTGCTTAAACAAAATTAAGAAAAATCAAAATTAAGGAGAATCAGAAAGCAAACAGAAATGAGTAAACA
>CM065732.1:67374379-67376879 GCA_033310375.1 Conus canariensis
CTAGGGATCAGAAAAAAAAGAGAAATATTTCATAATTATGTACTGCCGAATTCTGTCTGTACACCATATACAGTGACATCTCCTTACCGGTCCTTGGATTTGTATGCCATTCATGTTATCTATAGCCCAGCCTGCCACAAAGAGGCCACATCAGGGTTGGTTCATGCTGTCTATAGCCCAGCCTGTCACAAAGAGGCCCCATCAGGGTTGATTCATGCTGTCTATAGCCCAGCCTGTCACAGAGAGGCCACATCAGGGTTGATTCATGCTGTCTATAGCCCAGCCTGTCACAAAGAGGCCCCATCAGGGTTGATTCATGCTGTCTATAGCCCAGGCTATCGTAGAGAGGCCACATTAGGGTTGCGTCCTACAGACTAACTTGGCTTTTCGTGAAAGGCGGTTGACAGAGAGCCACCATAGTACAGCCTGGGGGTGATGACGACATCAGCACAGCATTCTCTGACTGTTCAAACACATGGCGTTGACTTCAGTGATGACGACATCAGCACAACATTCTCTGACTGTTCAAACACATGGCGTTGACTTCAGCTTTGGAGAGTGTGCTCTTTGGATGTGTGCGTTGCCCAGCGGTGGGTGTTTGGATTGGAGTTGTCGTCGCTACAAGTCTCTCTGTGTGAAATATGGAGGGCTGTCTTTGGGAGGAGAAGGTCGTGAGAGTACCGAGTTAACGCCCTTTTCCCCTCGCCTCCTCTCTCCCGCTCCTCTTCCCTACTTTTCTCCCCTGACTTGCAAAGTTGACTCCCTTGTTATATACTTACTTACTTATGTGTTTCATACATTTACTATCAGCTCAGTTGTTGGTTTTTAAAAAGATGTTTTTTTTATGTCTGCAAAATGCAGTTTTACCTAGAACCAGTGCTTTGCCAGGGACCAAACGCTGTTGATGTTCTGTGCTTGTTTAATTAAGTTTGAAAGCGTATGAAACGTGTGCTGTTTTGTGTAAACTAAAGGGAAGAGGTAATGTAAGTAAAGTGAAATGTGAAATAACAACGACAGGTGACACACAATAAGAAAGGAATATGACAGTAAAGTGAAATGTCAAATGACAACGACAGGTGACACACTATGGAATATGACAGTAAAGTGAATGTCAATGACAACGAAGGTGACACACTATGGAATATGACAGTAAAGTGAAATGTCAAATGACAACGACAGGTGACACACTATGGGAATATGACAGTAAAGTGAAATGTCAAATGACAACGACAGGTGACACACTATGGGAATATGACAGTAAAGTGAAATGTCAAATGACAACGACAGGTGACACACTATGGGAATATGACAGTAAATGAAATGTCAAATGACAACGACAGTGACACACAACCGGAACATGACTTCCTCCCCTCTTCACACACATTCAGTGAAGAACTGAACAATTCACGGAACAATGCTTACATATGTCCCTTGCTTTAAGACAGATAGCCAACGTCCACATCAGTCACGTGCACGGTCCACACTGGCTTCTCAGCCGCCTGTCTCTGCGGCACATTATCAAAGACAGGCAGAACACTTCCTGCAGCACTGTCCTTATCCATCAGAACATGGCAAACAGGACCGCTGGTCCTAAAACACACTGGAGATGATGAAAAGCTTCAGTTCTGTGGGAGAACTCTGTCAGACTGTAGTAGCATTGATCAGAATCTCTGGCATTCCTTTTTCTAAGTAAATGACCAACAAGAAAATCATCAATTACGTGCAGCAATCTTCTCTTTATCATTATGTGTAGCCCGGTTGGTGCATGGTTTCTATTATTATGTGTAGCCCGGTTGGTGCATGGTTTCTATTATTATGTGTAGCCCGGTTGGTGCATGGTTTCTATCATTATGTGTAGCCGGTTGGTGCATGGTTTCTATTATTATGTGTAGCCCGGTTGGTGCATGGTTTCTATTATTATGTGTAGCCCGGTTGGTGCATGGTTTCTATTATTATGTGTAGCCCGGTTGGTGCATGGTTTCTATTATTATGTGTAGCCCGGTTGGTGCATGGTTTCTATTATTATTTGTAGCCCGGTTGGTGCATGGTTTCTATTATTATGTGTAGCCGGGTTGGTGCATGGTTTCTTTATTATTATGTGTAGCCCGGTTGGTGCATGGTTTCTTATGGCTTTGATTGACTTGAGCTTAAAAGAAAAAAAAACTTTTCCACCAAATGAAAGAAACAAACAAGTCACAAGACAAAACACCACGCGTTTCGACCTCTTTGTTCTTCTTCAGGCAAGACAAACATCATTCCAGACAATGAAAACGAAGAACGAGCAGTCACTAGCAGTCACTTTTCTCTTCGAATTGGTCCCAAAATGCATGTGGAATGGAAACGAACATGCTAGGAAGTAGACGATATGAATTTTTTTAAAATAGTAATAATAAAGTTTGTTTTAATTTCCGAATACATTTACCTCACTTTGAAACTAACTTTGGTTGACTTCGCTCTAATGTAAAATACACAGTTCATACACATCGTTTGCTTTTTTTTA
>CM065732.1:67384379-67389379 GCA_033310375.1 Conus canariensis
ATCAACGAAAATATATGAAAACATACCGTCTTTGCTGGAGGTAACAGGCGAATGCCCAGAAAATTCGAAATATTACAGCTTGTACATCTGTATCCAATAAAATAGAGGGGTATTGCTTTTCAAACACATCTTACCCATTTGTATACATTATTGCTGCAGAAATTCCATTCAAAACTAACTTTAGACAGATTTATGTTATTATTACCATTTATTGGAAATCAACGTTCTGCAATGCAGTAAATAACCAGATCACGTGGCACGCGGAAGAACCCCCTAGCTCTAGTCCTCCACCCTCACTTCCCCTGTTACAGTTACCGTTCCTTCCCTCTTCTCTGTCTGGCTGTCTGTCCACCCCTCCCCGTCTCCCCCCCCCCCTCTCTCTTTCTAGCACACACACACACACACACACACACACACACACACACACACACACACACACACACACACACACAGAGGCCCTCTTTCTGTCTGTCTGTCTCTTCTCTCTCTCTCTCACTCTCTCTCTATCTTTCTCTCTCTCACGCACACACACACACACACACACACACACACACACACACACACACACACACACACACACACACACACACGTATACACATGCACTCACACACACACACACACACACACACACACACACACACACACACACACACACGCACGCACGCACGCACACACATGCACACACACACACACACACACACACACACACACACACACACACACACACACACACACACACACACACAGAGAGAGAGAGAGAGAGAGAGGAGAGAGAGAGAGAGAGAGAGAGAGAAGCTGTCTCATTGTCTCACATAAGTAGAAAAGAGAGAGAACTTTCTCAATGTCTCACACAGCTTCTTGAAAAAAATGACTCAACCAAAGGACTCCGAGTGCAGGTGTGTGATGTGAGATTGCCTCACACGTATTTGTCCCCCAGGCTTTTCTAATAATCCATTCTTTGCATGTTCAGGTGTGTGATGTGAGATTGCCTCACACGTATTTGTCCCCCAGGCTTTTCTAATAATCCATTCTTTGCATGTTCAGGTGTATGATGTGAGATTGCCTCACACGCATTTGTCCCCCGGGCTTTTCTAATAATCCATTCTTTGCATGTTCAGGTGTGTGATGTGAGATTGCCTCACAAGTATTTGTCCCCCAGGCTTTTCTAATAATCCATTCTTTGCATGTTCAGGTGTGTGATGTGAGATTGCCTCACAAGTATTTGTCCCCCAGGCTTTTCTAATAATCCATTCTTTGCATGTTCAGGTGTGTGATGTGAGATTGCCTCACAAGCATTTGTCCCCCAGGCTTTTCTAATAATCCATTCTTTGCATGTTCTGCCACAGATCTTGTTCGTAGACGATATACATTGGACGAAAAGTTATACCTGCTGATTTTGTTTTTCATTTGCATAAAGGCCTGAGGTGGAGATGTGTTTGTCTCAAGATAACTGTGCCTGCCTTTCTTTCTCTGTCTGTCTCTCTGTCTCTGTCTCCATCTGCCTCTGTTACTGTCTGTCTGTCTGTCTGTCTGTCTGTCTCTCTCTCTCTCTCTCTCTCTCTCTCTCTCTCTCTAATGCACGCACGCATGCGCGCGCACGCGCACACACACACACATGTACACACGCATACACACACGCGCATATACACGTACACACACACACACATACACACACACACACACCACACAACACACACACCACACACACACACACACACACACACACACACACACCACACACAACACACACACACACACACACACACACACACACACATATATATATATATATATATATATACTACTAAAAACAATTGAAGTACCACCCCTAATTTTTGTATGCAATTTTTTAAAAAGCTCTGATAAACCAATTAATATTGATAATTGAATAAACTCTGCTGGATAAGCTTACCCGGTTCTCAAATACTACTCCTCGTGCATTTTTGTTATGTTAAAGTCGGTCAGCAGTTATCTACCGCGTCGCATCTGAGGCAAAAAAAATCCCGAGAAATGATCGAACTTGTGTCGCGCCCAGATTTTGACACAGACACAGCAAGAAAAAAAAATGTGATGCACGTGAAAGCAAGGTCTTTTCTGAGCAGAATTGCAATCAGTTAGCACATTTGACGGGTATAAAAAGTCGCGAAATTTAGGAAGATTTAACCATGCCTGCGAGACAACGACTAAGCAACACCGACAGAGGAAGAGCGATAGCATGGTGCCAAGAAGGTATTGGCTTGAGGGAGATTGGTCGACGGCTTGGAGTGAGTCACCCAGTCATTCTGAGGCTCAGAGACCGTTGGCTTAACACTGGAAGTGTTGAAGAACAGCAGGGACGTGGACGGACGAGAAGCACCTCCAGACAGCAGGATCGGTTCATTGTTATCGCTTGTCTGAGAGACCGTTCAGCCAGTGCCACAGTACTCCGAGACCAGCTACGACAAGCCAGCAACGTCAACGTCAGTACCCAGACAGTTCGGAACCGGCTCCACGACGCCAACTTGAGGTCAAGGTCCCCAGCAGTGAGATCAATACTGACCCCAGCGCATCGAGCTCATCGTCGGGCCTGGGCAGCATGTCATAGAAGGTGGACAAGAGCTGAATGGGCAACAGTACTCTTCACAGACGAGTAAAGGTTCACCCTCAGGTTCAACGACGGGCGGGTTCGCGTCTGGCGACGTCCTGGAGAACGCTACGTTGACGCTGCCGTCAGGGAGCATGACCGCTATGGAGGTGGGTCCGTGATGGTGTGGGGTGGGTTCAGCCTACGTCACAGGACCCCCCTACACCGTGTTGAAGGCCGCCTGACCGGTGCCACCTACCGCGACACCATCATCCGCCCCCTTGTGATGCCCGCCCTGAGGGCAGTTGGCCAGGGCGCCCAGTTCCAGGACGACAACGCGCCGTGCCACCGCGCCGCCATCGTGAATCAGTTCCTACAAGGGCAGCAGGTGACAAGAATGGACTGGCCTGCCAGGTCACCAGATTTGAACCCCATAGAGCATCTGTGGGACGTGCTGGGGAGGCGAGTGCGGGCCCACAACCCTCCAGCAGACACCGTGGACCAGCTGTTTCAGTTGCTGGAGCAGGAGTGGCAGGCGATCCCCCAGGACACTCTCCGCCGCCTGGTGCACTCCATGAGACGTCGATGTGACGCTTGTTTGAACGCGAACGGTGGTCATACCCGTTATTAACATCATGACATCTACCATAGACTCTTGTTACTTTTCATTTTGGGGGTATGCCTCTTTAATCAAGTGTAAAACAAAGATAATTTTTTTGTCACGGTGTTTGAATAAATTTGAATGGATTGAGGAATAATAAAAATAAAATATTCAATCATTAAATTATGTTCAGCTTTGTTTTCTTTCGAATGACAGCAGTTTTCCTAAGTGGTACTTCAATTGTTTTGAGTAGTGTATATATATATATATATATATATATATACACACACGCACACACGCACACACACACACACACACACACACACACACACACGTGCACACACACACACACACACACACACACAGACACACACAAACACACACGTACACACACACACACACACACACACACACACACACACACACACACACACACACACGTACACACACACACACACACACACACACACACACACACACACACACACACACACATGCGCGCGTACGCACACATGCACACAAACACGCGCACACATTCTAACTAAAACCCACATTGAATGACTGGCAGTTTTCTGCAAAACTAAAGGGAATGAGTGAGTAACACCACACACCAACATGAACAAGAATCGTAGCACGGCACGGCGTTACGATGATGTTACCAACGCCCAGGTCTCTCAGTCTCACGTGATGAAAGACACGAACGTGTCTCTCTCAGACGCAGCTGATTAAAACACGAACTCTTTCAGTGAAGACCCAACAATCCCCCCCCCCCCCATCTTCTCCTGCCTTCAGTTCCACCGTTTCTGGCGTGTTGGCCAATGTCCTTGAGCGTTGTTGAAAGCCATCCAGGTAGTGGATTCTGTTCTGCTGACGTGAATACCCAGCTTACGTTGAGGTCAAGCCCTGACTGCTGTTTGGAGAATGTGCCAACCTTTTTTTTTTTTTTTTCCCCTGAACGTCTGTGTGTTTTTCTGTCTCTCTGTGTACTTTTCTTCTGTCTGTGTGTCTTGGTGTATGCCTGTCTACTGTCTGTCTGACTGGCTGGCTAGCTGTCTGTCTGTCTGTCTGTCTGTCTGTCTGTCTGTCTGTCTGTCTCTCTTCTCTCTCTCTCTCTCTCTCTCTCTCTCTCTCTCTCTCTGTCAATTTCTCTGTCTCTCTCTTCCAATGTGTCCCTCTCCTCCCCCCTCTCCCTCATAAAAGTAGTAGTAGTAGTAGTAGTAGTAGTAGTAGTAGTAGTAGTAGTTGTTGTTGTTGTTGTTGTTGTTGTTGTTGTTGTTGTTTGTGATGTTCCTATAGTAGTAGTAGTAGTGTTGTTGTTGTTGTTGTTTGTGATGTTCCTATAGTAGTAGTAGTAGTAGTAGTATAGTAGTAGTAGTAGTAGTAGTAGTAGTAGTAGATAGAAGAAGAAGAAGTAGAAGAAGAAGAAGAAGTAAAAGAAGACGATGAATGATGATGATGATGATGATGATGATGATGATGATGATGATGAGATGATGATGATGATGATGATGAAAGACGATTGTTTCCGATTTTCCCATCTCATATGAAGACGCCAAACACGTAGTATATCTGCTGTGGAAATTTCTTTCTGTGTCGTTGTGATGTGAAATGACCAAAGAGTACAGGCCTTCCTTCCAGTTCACAGAATGATGGAGTGATGTTATGTCTGTGGCATTTTCCTGATTATCTTCGAATGTTGGTGAGGGACGTTCAGTGTGTGAGTATGGGTGTGCCTGTCTCTCTCTCTCTCTCTCTCTCTCTCTCTCTCTCTCTCTCTCTCTCTCTTCTCTCTCCTCTGCGTGTGTGCGAGTATGTGTGAGTCTTTGCACGCGCGC
>CM065732.1:67391879-67394379 GCA_033310375.1 Conus canariensis
TCCTTGCAACAAAAGGGAAAACGGTTTTGTTCTGAGATCACCACTCTTTTTCCTTGCAACAAAAGGGAAAACGGTTTTGTTCTGAAGATCACCACTCTTTTTTCTTGCAACAAAGGGGAACACGGTTATTGTTCTGAAGATCACCACTCTTTTTCCTTGCAACAAAAGGGAAAACGGTTTTGTTCTGAAGATCACCATCTTTTTCCTTGCAACAAAAGGGAAAACGGTTTTGTTCTGAAGATCACCACTCTTTTTCCTTGCAACAAAAGGGAAAACGGTTTTGTTCTGAAGATCACCACTCTTTTTCCTTGCAACAAAGGGGAACACGGTTATTGTTCTGAAGATCACCACTCTTGTTCCTTGTGTCTGAGGTAAATACCTATTTCCCCCAATTCCCTGATGATCACAATTGTTTTTCGCTACTATCCACAGGATAATAACTATTATCCTCGTCTTCCTGAGGAAAACGGGTAATATTGCGAGGAAAGCATCGCTATCATGAAAAACAGCTATGCATTATGATCACAGTTTCTCATGACATGTTTATCGTTCTGTTGTCATTGGTACTTAGGGAAAAGACGGTAAACAAGTTACTATCCTTAAGATCACAACTGTTCTGCAAGGGTTTACCACTGCTTTCTTTATTCGTAGAGGAAACGACTTCCTTCCCTGTAAACCGATGGACAACAGTTGTGATCGTTAGAGATAACACCAGTTATAACTATTTTTAGGAGAAAATGTGGAAATTACTCGTGATCTGTGTGGAAGATGGTGAATAAAGCCATTGTCCATAGGAAAATAATTGTGATCTTCGGGAATAACAATTTTCCTTGGGATTACAACTAATTTTCTTTTCATTTGTAAAGGATGTGACAGTCTTCCCCACAAAATTAAGGAAAGAACTATGATTGTTAGGGATCACGCCAAATGTGTCTATTTACCGAAGGAAAATGAGAAAAATACCCGTGATCCGTGTGGAAATGGAGAAAAAAGCCATTATCCACAGGAAAATAATTGTGATCTTCAGTGTTAACGGCTTAACGCTGTTTCCCTGAAGGATGATGTCTATTTTCATGGAATAGCAGTTACTGTCGGCTTATGCCGCTAGTGTGCTTCCATAGCAAACATGTGGCGTTTGCTGTGAACAGCTTGGGCAAAGGTGATGGTTTGAGGTCTGTGTGGGGAGTATTGTGTCAGAGTTTTCTTGGTGTGAGATAATTATGGGATATCTGAGGCAGAGAGCAGATGGTCAGAGTTCTGAGTTACACCCTCCCTCCTCTTTTCTCCCTCCCCTCCCTCCCCACTCCCCCTCTCCTCAATCATCCTTCTCCTCATCCCTTTTCCACCAACTTTCCTGTGTCTTGTTCCCTGCTATCTAATTGCTGTCATCGTTGATTTTAACAACAATCTGTGTGTGTCCATCTAGGTTTTATTTATCACAAAGAACAACACTTTGTGTCCATCTAGGTTTTATTTATCACAAAGAACAACAATTTATCAATATAAACAACAAAATCCAAACATTTAAAGAAGCGTTCGGTTTTGCAAACTTCCTATCTACCATGGAAGTCGCGTCAAAACATTTGACGTATGTGTGTTTTTAGTATATCCCCCCCCCCCCCCCTATTATGTGATAAATGTGATGCTGGGTGAGTCTTGTCACGAGGCAAGTTCCGAGTTGTTCACGTGAAACAATCCCAAATTGAGACAAAGGGTAGTGCTCAACTGTGTCTCCACATCTCTCTCTGTCTTTCTTTTTTACATCTACTTATAGTCAATACCAACATTTCAAATCTGACAGCTGGTGTCCAGGTCACAGAAGTTTTATTATCAGAGAACAACATGTGTGTGTGTGTCCATGTTGTTTTTTCACAATGAAGCATTTGTGTGTGTGTCCATCTATGTTCATTTTCACAAAGAACAACAATTGTGTGTGTGTCACTATGTTTCTTTCACAATGAAAAACAATTTGTGTGTGTCATTATGTTCTTACACAAGAAACAATTGTGTGTGTGTCCATCTAGGTTTTATTTATCACAAAGACTTCGTCAGGGACTGCCTAGCGGCGTTGATTTTTTTCGGTTTAAGTTTTCATGAAATCCCATCCCAAAATGTGTGCTGCGTCATATCAACCTACACGGAGAAGTAATCTGAAGTACAATGACGACTTCAAATATTGATTAAGGTGATTGTGACAGGGCGACTTCAAATATTGATTAAGGTGTGTGCACACAGCCTTCAGCACCAATTCACAGCTTTAATGACGATTTCAAATGGTGGTTAAGGTGATTGTGACGGGGCCAATGCACACAGCCTTCTGCACCAATTCACAGCTTTCTCGTTGCCCGATGCATGGCTGGTGCGAATTTTGTTGGTTGAATTTTATGAGGAAAAAGAACAACAGCAGCAACAACAACAACAACAACAACAACAACACCACAGCCACAGCCACACACACACACACACACACACACACACACACACACACCACCACCACCAC
>CM065732.1:67424379-67429379 GCA_033310375.1 Conus canariensis
CTGCAGACCCGGAACGTAGAACCAGCCAGTGCACGCCTGCACTGGGGGGAAACCCAAAGCACAAAGCCCCGCCTCCTCACAGGGGGTGGGGGTGGGTGGTGAAAGAAGATACTATGCGGGCACTTGCCTGGGTTGTCCCGAACAGACGGAGGGTAAACAGGTGTGTCTGCACAACTTCGTGTGCGTGTTATACCACTGGATTTGGGGGCGCGGGTTTGGGACTGAGAACTGGAGCGCATGGAATGGTGGAAGGAGTAAATGGGACATGTGATGAGTTTGGAGGAAGTGTGGAGGGGGGGGGGGGGGGGGCGCGGGGATAGAGAGGGGGGGATAGAGAGGGGGAGAAATCGGAGGGGTAGAGAGGGGGGGGGGAGGTTGGGGAGAGAAAAGAGCTTTGGTGCTGTGAACAAACAGGCCAAGAAACCAACCTGAAAACAAAACCTTGGGAAGGAAGGGAGAACGCCAAACAGAACGCCAGGAGGAACGCTTTGAAAGGACGTTATGAAGCAGGCAGGGTCCAACACACAACGCAGAGTGAGAGCGGGAACATGGAAGTAAAGGAACAGGAATGAAAGAAGTAAGGAATGAGAGAGAGAGAGAGAGAGAGAGAGAGAGAGAGAGAGAGAGAGAGAGAGAGAGAGAGAGAGAGAGAGAGTTAGTTCAGATTTTAGACTTCAGACTTCAGAGTTTTATTCAGTAAGGCCATTGGTCCGTTTGAAGGGGAATGAGCACAATCATTCCCGTTAAATGCAAGAAACAAATGATTTATCAAGAAACAAAACAACAAAACAAACACCATCTAAGATGCCATTACTTCTCTGATCTTAAACGCCTTAAACAGAAACATACCTACATTCCTAATAACCTTATATAACCGTTAGCTCTAACAGAGAGAGAGAGAGAGAGAGAGAGAGAGAGAGAGAGAGAGAGAGAGAGAGAGAGAAGAGAGAGAGAGAAGAGGAATGGCGGAGGAAAGGAAGGAAGAAAAGAAATGATAACAAAAAGGAGCGAAAGACGTAACGCAGCCGTTACCAAAGTTCTCCCACACGGAGCTTACATCACTCTTTGTCTGGCTGCCTACATGTGTGTCTGTCTGTCTGTCTGTCTGTCTGACTGTCCGTCTATCTCTCTCTCTGTCTCTGTCTCTCTCTGTCTTTGTCTCACTTTCTATCTCTCTCTGTCTCTATCTCTCTCTGTCTCTGTCTCACTTTCTGTCTGTGTTCTCTCCATGTCTCTGTATGTCTGTCTCACTCTCACTCTCTCTCACACGGAAACGCGCGCGCGCGCGCGCACACACACACATACACGCACACGCACACACACACGCGCGCGCGTGCGTGCACGCATATGCACACACAAACACTCTCACTTCTTCAGAAGCACACACACACATACATATAAATATATATATGTATATATATATATATATATATATTATATAGAGGAGAGAGAGAGAGAGAGAGAGAGAGAGAGAGAGAGAGAGAGAGAGCAGGGCATCAGGAGACCTCCATGGTTACAGCAATGCCCCCCACACGGCTCATACAGTTACAGCAATGCCCCCCACACGGCTCATACAGTTACAGCAATGCCCACACGCTCATACAGTTACAGCAATGCCCCCCACACGGCTCATACAGTTACAGCAATGCCCCCCACACGGCTCATACAGTTACAGCAATGCCCCCCACACGGCTCATACAGTTACAGCAATGCCCCCCACACGGCTCATACAGTTACAGCAATGCCCCCCACACGCTCATACATTACAGCATGCCCCCACACGCTCATACAGTTACAGCAATGCCCCCCACACGGCTCATACAGTTACAGCAATGCCCCCCACACGGCTCATACAGTTACAGCAATGCCCCCCACACGGCTCATACAGTTACAGCAATGCCCCCCACACGGCTCATACAGTTACAGCAATGCCCCCCACACGGCTCATACAGTTACAGCAATGCCCCCCACACGGCTCATACAGTTACAGCAATGCCCCCACACGGCTCATACAGTTACAGCAATGCCCCCCACACGGCTCATACAGTTACAGCAATGCCCCCCACACGGCTCATACAGTTACAGCAATGCCCCCCACACGGCTCATACAGTTACAGCAATGCCCCCCACACGGCTCATACAGTTACAGCAATGCCCCCCACACGGCTCATACAGTTACAGCAATGCCCCCCACACGGCTCATACAGTTACAGCAATGCCCCCCACACGGCTCATACAGTTACAGCAATGCCCCCACACGGCTCATACAGTTACAGCAATGCCCCCCACACGGCTCATACAGTTACAGCAATGCCCCCCACACGGCTCATACAGTTACAGCAATGCCCCCCACACGGCTCATACAGTTACAGCAATGCCCCCCACACGGCTCATACAGTTACAGCAATGCCCCCCACACGGCTCATACAGTTACAGCAATGCCCCCACCGGCTCATACAGTTACAGCAATGCCCCCCACACGGCTCATACAGTTACAGCAATGCCCCCCACACGGCTCATACAGTTACAGCAATGCCCCCACACGGCTCATACAGTTACAGCAATGCCCCCCACACGGCTCATACAGTTACAGCAATGCCCCCACAGCCACGGCTGCCCCCACACGGTATACAGTTACAGCAATGCCCCCCACACGGCTCATACAGTTACAGCAATGCCCCCACACGACGCAGCCCAAGCTCATACAGTTACAGCAATGCCCCCCACACGGCTCATACAGTTACAGCAATGCCCCCCACACGGCTCATACAGTTACGCATGCTGCCCCTTACGTCACAGGTTGATATGACGTCATCCCACAGCCCGGGTCTCCCCCATGCTGGCACGGCCGGTAGAGCACCAACCTCGGCCAACTCCGGTGCCATTTCCGCTTCCTGTCAAGCCACCGACCTGACCGCCGACTAAATGAATGATTCCCACTCACCGCCACCCAACATCGGACGGCCAGGGCGAGCGGCCACCCGTTGTGATGTCATTTCCGGTTACAGGCCTCCACGGACTGATGCAGGGAGAGAGTTGGCATTGTTGGTTATGGCGGCGATGGTTGTTAGCTCGGGGATTCTGATCTCGGCCTCTGCCGTTGTGATAGATTGCATTCCCGCGGCAATTAACCAATCGTATTGTCTGATGGAACTGGCCGAGAGGATTGTGGGAAGCTCCGCGTCTGTGGCGTCAGAAGCAGCAGAGTCAGTGCTGATGGAGTCTTTTTTCATTTGTTCTGCCCCATGCTGTGCCAGTAACATTAAATGGCCACCCATTGATCTGTGTTCAATACTCTATGGCAGGTTTGTGTCAGTGACATTAAGTGACCACCCATTGATCTGTGTTCAATACTCTATGGCAGGTTTGTGTCAGTGACATTAAATGGCCACCCATTGATCTGTGTTCAACACACTATGGCAGGTTTGTGTCAGTGACATTAAGTGACCACCCATTGATCTGTGTTCAATACTCTATGGCAGGTTTGTGTCAGTGACATTAAGTGACCACCCATTGCTCCGTGTTCAGTACACTATGGCAGGTTTGTGTCAGTGACATTAAGTGACCACCCATTGCTCCGTGTTCAATACACTACGGCAGGTTTGTGTCAGTGACATTAAGTGACCACCCATTGCTCTGTGTTCAATACACTATGGCAGGTTTGTGTCAGTGACATTAAGTGACCACCCATTGATCTGTGTTCAACACACTATGGCAGGTTTGTGTCAGTGACATTAAGTGACCACCCATTGATCTGTGTTCAATACTCTATGGCAGGTTTGTGTCAGTGACATTAAGTGACCACCCGTTTGTTCCGTGTTCAATACACTATGGCAGGTTTGTGTCAGTGACATTAATGACCACCCATTGCTCCGTGTTCAATACACTATGGCAGGTTTGTGTCAGTGATAAGTGACCACCCATTGCTCCGTGTTCAATACACTATGGCAGGTTTGTGTCAGTGACATTAAGTGACCACCCATTGATCTGTGTTCAATACTCTATGGCAGGTTTGTGTCAGTGACATTAAGTGACCACCCGTTTGTTCCGTGTTCAATACACTATGGCAGGTTTGTGTCAGTGACATTAAGTGACCACCCATTGCTCCGTGTTCAATACACTATGGCAGGTTTGTGTCAGTGACATTAAGTGACCACCCATTGCTCCGTGTTCAATACACTATGGCAGGTTTGTGTCAGTGACATTAAGTGACCACCCATTGCTCCGTGTTCAGTACACTGTGCAGGTTTGTGTCATGACATTAAGTGACCACCCATTGCTCCGTGTTCAGTGCACTATGCAGGTTAGTGTCAGTAACATTAAGTGACCACCCATTGTTCCGTGTTCAGTACACTATGGCAGGTTTGTGTCAGTGACATTAAGTGACCACCCGTTTGTTCCGCGTTCAATACACTATGGTTGGTTTGTGTCAGTGACATTAAGTGACCACCCATTGCTCCGTGTTCAATACACTATGACAGGTTTGTGTCAGTGACATTAAGTGACCACCCGTTTGTTCCGTGTTCAGTACACTATGGCAGGTTTGTGTCAGTGACATTAAGTGACCACCCATTGATCTGTGTTCAATACTCTATGGCAGGTTTGTGTCAGTGACATTAAGTGACCACCCATTGCTCCGTGTTCAATACTCTATGGCAGGTTTGTGTCAGTGACATTAAGTGACCACCCATTGCTCCGTGTTTCAAAGTACACTTTGGTCAGGTTTGTGTCAGCTTTACATTAAGTGACCACCCATTGCTCCGTGTTCAATACACTAGGGCAGGTTTGTGTCGTGACATTAAGTGACCCACCGTTTGTTCCGCGTTCAATACATATGGTTGGTTTGTTGTGTCAATTGCATTAAGAACCCCCGTTCGCTCCGTGTTCAAACCGTATGGTTGGTGTGTGTCAGTGACATAATTGACCACCGTACTTTGTGTACTTTGTGTGTGCTGGAAACAAACACAGGCGTGGTCGGGGATGAGGGTGGGAAGGGCTCA
>CM065732.1:67436879-67444379 GCA_033310375.1 Conus canariensis
AACATGAAACGAACATAGCCATCTGTGACTGACGACAACATAGCCCTATACTGTGAACATGCAGACTAACGAAATAGCCCTTACTGTGAACATGACGCCCTAGCCTACTGTGAACATGTCAGGCAACGAACATAGCCCTATACTGTGAACATGTCAGACAACGAACATAGCCCTCTACTGTGAACATGCAGACAACGAACATAGCCCTGTACTGTGAACATGACAGACAACGAACATAGCCCTATACTGTGAACAGACAGACAACGAACATAGCCCTATACTGTGAACATGACAGACAACGAATATAGCCTGTACTGTGAACATGACAGACAACGAACATAGCCCTATACTGTGAACATGACAGACAACGAACATAGCCCTATACTGTGAACATGACAGACAACGAACATAGCCCTATACTGTGAACATGACAGACAACGAACATAGCCCTATACTGTGAACATGGCAGACAACGAACATAGCCCTTCTGTGAACATGACAGACAACGAACATAGCCCATACTTACTGTGAACACGACAGACAACGAACATAGCCCTATACTGTGAACATGACAGACAACGAACATAGCTCATGTAACTGTGAAACAATGTCAGACACAACGAACATAGCCCTAACTGTGAACATGACAGACAACGAACATAGCCCTATACTGTGAACATGACAGACAACGAACATAGCCCTATACTGTGAACATGACAGACAACGAACATAGCCCTATACTGTGAACATGACAGACAACGAACATAGCCCTATACTGTGAACATGACAGACAACGAACATAGCCTACACTGTGAACATGACAGACAACGAACATAGCCCTATACAATAATAATAATAATACTGTGAACATGTCGATGACGGCGGTGAATCCTGAGGCGATGACTGTGGAAGCGAAGGGGATGGGATGGGGGTGGTGGGTGGGTGGGAGGGTGAAGAGGGGTTATGAGATCGAGGGTCGTGAAACACGTGTTGACAGGCCATCTCAGGGGGCGTTGTCAGCTCGCGTTCTGTCTTATGCGGCGTGTTCAATTGTTACTGAACAACGGGGGGGGGGGGGGGGGGGGGGGTCCAGCCGGATGGAAACAGAAATGTTGGGAGGGGGTAGGGGGATGGGGAAGATGCGGGGGTAGAAGCGGGCGATGATGTGGACATTTTGACGTGTTAGATAGCGAGGTAAGCCGGAGGAAAGGAGGAGGACAGGAGTGTGGTGGCCACACGCGATAATCTGTGCTTACCAACACTGTCCGTTTGGTGGTGTTGTGTGTGGAGAAAGTTGGACCCAACATCACGCAGATATAGTCGACCTCCAGACAAACAGCACATCAGGTTAGGGCAAGCTGTTTCAGGTAGAACAGATCTACTGAAGATTTGATGGTCACTGATGTTACCTCAGCAATAAAGTGTGCTTTTCAGGATAAAATCATACAGAATGAGCACACACCACCCCCACCAACATACGCGTGCTGTACGAGTGGATTTGGAAAGGGCTTTTGACAAAGAATGGAAGGATGGCGTCGGTGCGGAGTAGCAACATGAATAAGTGGATCGTCGACAACGTGCGAAACCAAAATCAGAACACAGCTAATGCAGCACTTTACCAAGAATTGAAATCGTGAGAGAGAGAGAGAGAGAGAGAGAGAGAGAGAGAGAGAGAGAAGGCAGGTGCAAAACGTTTGGAGAGATTGCAACGTAACCTTTGATACATGTCGGCACACTGGGTGTGATTATCGATACGTTTCAACACACCGTGTCAAACGGAATGTCTACCGACAGCTTCCCTAAGTAGTGAGCCGCCACACAGCTCACAACCCACAGTCTGATGCCCCATCTCCACGGGCGACCAGGCAGGTTGAATTACAGTCCCCCCCTCCCCACTACTACCTCCCTCCCCTCCTCCTTTGAACCTCTCCGCCCTCTCCATCCTCTTGTTCTGGCGAGTCTCACGCTGTCCCTGCCCTGCCGCGTCCATCATCCCCGCTCTCCTCCACCCCCACCCCCACTCCTACGACCTCGTCCTCCCACCCCCCCCCCCGCCTCATCCTCCCCCCCACCCCCTAATACCAAGTTCCTCCCTACCATCTTTCATCTCCTGCCTACCCTTCCCCTCCCCTCTCCTTCGACCCCTTCTCAAACAGCCGTATCCAATTGCCCCACATAACAGGTCTCCTGGCCGTCTAAAGAGAACACGCAGGACACAAAAAGCAAACAACTCGTCCTGTAAACCTGTCTGGTAAGCCTTTCCCTTTTTTTTTTCTTTTGTTTTTCGTCCCCCCCCCCCCCCCCCCCATCTTTTCTTTTTCTGAAGGGGGGAAGGCGGGCAGGGTGTGTGTCATTGTTCATGGTCCTCAACCTCCTACTGCTAAATTCACTCTGCCATAGGCACCTACTGCTTCATTGCAGTGCCTGTGAACTGACTCCACCATAGACATCTACTGCTTCATTGCAGTGCCTGTGAACTGACTCCACCATAGACATCTACTGCTTCATTCACTCCACCATAGACACCTACAGCTTCATTGCAGTGCCTGTGAACTGACTCCACCATAGACATCTACTGCTTCATTGCAGTGCCTGTGAACTGACTCCACCATAGACATCTACTGCTTCATTGCAGTGCCTGTGAACTGACTCCACCATAGACATCTACTGCTTCATTGCAGTGCCTGTGAACTGACTCCACCATAGACATCTACTGCTTCATTGCAGTGCCTGTGAACTGACTCCACCATAGACATCTACAGCTTCATTCACTCCACCATAGACATCTACAGCTTCATTCACTCCACCATAGACACCTACACCTTCATTCACTCCACCATAGACATCTACAGCTTCATTCACTCCACCATAGACACCTACACCTTCATTCACTCCACCATAGACACCTACTGCTTCATTCACTCCACCATAGACACCTACACCTTCATTCACTCTGCCATAGACACCTACTGCTTCATTCACTTCACCATAGACACCTACTGCTTCATTCACTCTACCATAGACACCTACACCTTCATTCACTCTGCCATAGACACCTACTGCTTCATTCACTTCACCATAGACACCTACTGCTTCATTCACTTCACCATAGACACCTACAGCTTCATTCACTTCACCATAGACATCTACAGCTTCATTCACTCCACCATAGACACCAACCTTCATTCACTCCACCATAGACACCTACTGCTTCATTCACTCCACCATAGACACCTACACCTTCATTCACTCCACCTTAGACACCTACTGCTTCATTCATTTCACCATAGACACCTACTGCTTCATTCACTTCACCATAGACACCTACTGCTTCATTCACTCCGCCATAGACACCTACTGCTTCATTCACTCCGCCATAGACACCTACTGCTTCATTCACTCTATCATAGACACCTACTGCTTCATTCACCATAGACACCTACTGCTTCATTCCAATGCCTGTGGTTTCACTCCACCATAGACACCTACTGCTTCATTCACCCCACCATAGACACCTACTGCTTCATTCACTGCACCATAGACACCTACTGCTTCATTCACCATAGACACCTACTGCTTCATTCACCATAGACACCTACTGCTTCATTCACTGCACCATAGACACCTACTGCTTCATTCACCATAGACACCTACTGCTTCATTCACTCTGCCATAGACACCTACTGCTTCATTCACTCCACCATAGACATCTACTGCTTCATTCACTCCATCATAGACACCTACTGCTTCATTCACCCCATCATAGACACCTACTGCTTCATTCACCATAGACACCTACTGCTTCATTCACTCTACCATAGACACCTACTGCTTTATTCACCCCACCATAGACACCTACTGCTTCATTCACTCCACCATAGACACCTACTGCTTCATTCACTCCACCATAGACACCTACTGCTTCATTCACTTCACCATAGACACTTACTGCTTCATTCAGCATAGACACTACTGCTTCATTCACTCTGCCATAGACACCTACTGCTTCATTCACTTCACCATAGACACCTACTGCTTCATTCACTCCGCCATAGACACCTACTGCTTCATTCACTCCGCCATAGACACCTACTGCTTCATTCACTCTACCATAGACACCTACTGCTTCATTCACCATAGACACCTACTGCTTCATTCAGCATAGACACCTACTGCTTCATTCACCCCACCATAGACACCTACTGCTTCATTCCAATGCTGTGATTCCACTCCACCATAGACACCTACTGCTTCATTCACTCCACCATAGACACCTACTGCTTCATTCCAGTGCCTGTGATTCCACTCCACCATAGGCAGCCACACGTCAGGTCGTCCTAGCGCATCCTCAGCGCCTCAGTCCAAAGGGAGCTAACACAATCAGGTTATCATGAGGCAACCCACCAGTGGAACACTGCACCGCTTTCGAGTCACTTCTTTAATGTTCAGTTGCACTTGTTCTGATCCAACACACGCAGGATACCACTTACTTTGACCCCCTCGGGCCACGGATTTGAGATCCATGTCAAGGTGATTGCTTGAGTATCATGTATGATTTGTATACCCAGGTTTTGCTGTGGAGTTCCATTCTTTTGTGAGAGACGTTGTAGGGCTGGCCTCGGTCTCTGCCATGCGCCTGGGTACTGCCCAGGTCGACTCACCAGTCCTGAACAATGTCCATCTTGTTTTTTTCAATCGTTGGATGCATGTATTAAACACTCTCTATGATATTAACCCTGTCCCTTCCACAAACTTGAATCTGGTGGAGAGAGAGAGAGAGAGAGAGAGAGGAAGAGAGAGAGAGAGAGAGAGAGAGAATGCCTTGTCGTTCATTACATTATCAAGAGAGTTATGTTTTCACCCGAGACTGTTTATTTGTCTGATAGTAAAATCGCACCTCTCTCTCTCTTCTCTCTCTCTCTCTCTCTCTCTCTCTCTCTCTCTCTGTGTGTGTTATAACAACGCCACTTATCTAAAGCGAGCATCGCCATTTCAGAATATCACAACACATCATAGGTTGAACTGAACAAAACAATCTCGGTTCCAATGTCCACCTTCGGACCACACGGAGTTGTAAGTGTCATAGCAACCTGATACGACTGTCGTCTAAGGGGAATAAAGAACTTGGACAAGTGATGTGTAAGGAACTCAGGAGGAGGGGAGAGGAGAGTGGGAGGGGAGAGACAGAGGGCGCTGGGGCGGGGGGGGGGGGGGGTCACAGTAGAGGGGTATAGGTGAAAAAGTGTGTTTAGGAGGGGGGGGGGGGGGGGCTGAAGAGGGGGTATAGGAGGGAGAGTGGACTGTTACAGACAGAGGGAGGACTGGCTTGATGAGTATGTTGTTTTAAATGGTTGACAGGGAGATGGGGCTGAGTTTGACGCTAGTGATGAGAGAAAGAGAGAGAGAGAGAGAGAGAGAGAGAGAGAGAGAGAGAGAGAGAAAAGAAGAATGAATGAATGAATGAATGAATGATTATTCAATAAGGCCAAGGCCCCATCTGAAGGGGGTCAAATCTATGAGAAGTAAATAGAGAGAGAGAGAGAGAGAGAGAGAGAGAGAGAGAGAAGAGAGAAACAGAGAGAGACAGAGAAGAGACCAACAAACAGAGAGAGAGAGAGAGAGAGACAGGAGAGAGAGAGAGAGAGAGAAACAGAGAGAGACAGAGACCAACAAACAGAGAGAGAGAGAGAGAGAGAGAGAGAGAGAGAGAGAGAGAGAGAGAGAGAGTTTAGAAGGATCGAAACGTAATCGTCGATATAAGTCAACACACTAGGCGTAAATATTGATACGTTGCAACACACCCTATCAAAGGGAATGTCTACTGACAGCTGGCCAAAGTGGTGTGCCACCTCACATCTCACAACCCACAATCTGATGCCTCGTCCCCACGGGCATCCAGGCAGGTTGTATTATAGTTCCATGTCCTCCATCCCCCTCCCTCCCAGCCTCCCCCCCTTCTTCCCATCATTCTCCTAAATGTCTTCTGCTCTCCTTGTTCTCTGTTGCCCACTAATCTCACGCTGTGTCTATCCCCTCGCACCATCCTCCGTTCTTCTCACCATTCCTTCTGCCCCGTCCTTCCACCCCTCCCTTGCAATACCAAGTCCCTCCTCCCCTCCACCTTTCATCTCATGCTTCCCCCCTCCCCTTTGCCCGTGCCTTGACCCCTTGTCAAACAGTCCTATCCAATTGCCCACGTAACAGTTCATTGCCATGTAAAGAACACTCACTGGGCACAGAAAGCTGGCAACCAATCCTGTTTCAATAGACCCGCTGTGCGGTCAGTCTCTTCCTTTCTTTCTTTCTTTTTGAGATGTGGAGGTCTCGTTGTTCATGCTGCTCCACCTCCCACTGCGTTTAACCAACGCCTCTCATTTCAGCGAGTGAAGCCACATCCAGAATTTTCCTAGCGCAACCCCAGCGCCACTGTCCAAAGGGAGTAAACATAACTAGGTGGCTGAGAGGCAACCCACTAGAGGAGACACTGTACTGCTGTGGAGTCACTTCTTCGATGTTCAGTTATGTTTGTTCTGATCCAATAAAATGCAGGACACCAGCTTCTAAAGTGTTATACTGACGACAATAATGAATTCGTCGCGGAGCCAACTTGAGTGAATCTCTCTCTCTCTCTCTCTCTGGATGTTGTTGGCACCAACGTGTTCTGGGCATAAACATTGAGAGGAAACCTAATCGGAATTCACCTTGAGAACAGGGCATAAGAAATTGGAGACCTGTAGCAAGGCGATCGATGAAGATGATGTACGAGCTGTATACCAAGATCACGCTACGGAGTTCCATTCTTGTGTGACACTATGTGGCCGAGTTGAACCCCGCACTTCTTTTCATGATGTATCATGGCGTTAGCCCATAGCCTGGAGGTCCATGTACAGCCATTTGCTGTGTGGGTCAGGACATTGGAGCAACACTCTCAGAAACAATGAAACATCGTTTCGTGTCAAGTCTATACCATGCGGCTGTGGGAGTTAGTTTGTTTATTTGTTTCAGTAGAATACGCTTATCTTATACACACGATCGTGATATTAGCCCTTCCACAAACTTGAATCTGGTGTGAAGAGAGAGAGAGAGAGAGAGAGAGAGAGAAGAGAGAGAGAGAGAGAGAGAGAGAGAGAGAGAGAGAGAGAGAAGAGGATGCTTTTCTCTCGTACATTACATTGTCAAGATTGTTACTTTTTCACTCGGGCCTGTTTATTTGTCAGATAGCAAAACTGTGCCTCTCCTCCCCCACCTCTCTCTCTCGAAAAATTACGCCTCTCTCTCTCTCTCTCTCTCTCTCCTCTCTCTCTCTCTCTCTCTCTCTCCCTCTCCCTCTCTCTCTGTATAACAATGTCATTTATTTAAAATGAACATTGCCAAGTCAGTGTACCATAGCACGCCACAGATTGAACTGAACAAAACCATCTCAATGCCCATGTCCACCTGGGGACCACACGGAGTGGTCAGTGTCATAGCAACTTGATACGACTGTCGCCTGGAGGGAGT
>CM065732.1:67459379-67466879 GCA_033310375.1 Conus canariensis
TGTTATGAAATTTGAAATAATGATAATAATAATAATAATAATGCTGATGATAATGATGATGGTGATATGATGGTGATGAGGATGGTAATAATGATAGTAATAATAATAATGTTAACGATAATAATAGTAATAGATATGATAATTATAATGATCATACTACTACTAGTAATATGACTACTACTGATAGTAGTAATAGAAATAATAGTTATAATGATCACAATAGTAATTATAATAATAATGATAATAATAATAATAATATGATAATAATAATAATAATAATAAATAATAAAATTATTAAAACTACTACTACTACTACTACTGACTACTACTACTGCTACTACTACTGTACACTACTACTACTACTACTACTACTACTACTACTCATCGTCATCATCATCATCATCATCATCATGTTATCAGGAGAATGAGGTTAAAAAGCAATAGAAGTAGTGAGAAACAAGAACTAAGAGAACACGAAGAAGCGTAACCACACCACTGATAGTGACAATGATAATGATGATAACATCTGTGATGATGGTGGCTTTCGTCCTTTTTCTGTAATTACATGTTTTACCTCCCGTCTCATTCCCGGTCCTCACAGACACAGACGACAGACAGACAGACAGACAGACAGACAGACAGACACACACACACACACACACAGACACACACACACACCACACACACACACACACACACCACACACACACACCACCCAAAACTTCGAATCCGAACGACTCATGTGGTTTTGTGTGGTCACGACTGCTCCGCATCGATACCCATGTGTCCATTGTCGTAAACCGCGCTGCTTCCGCAGGGTCATTTGTCCGATGTCGTAAACAAGGCCATCGCCAGACAGGAGCTATGGATTATTTTTTTTTGGTCCTCTCTGGACTCCCTTTCACGACGTACTCAGTCACTGTCACTGATGAACGGGGTTTGGAAGGGAACGTAGGGCATGGAGGGATGAGGGAGAGAGGGGGTGAGAGTACGGTAGGGGAAGGGAGGGAATGTGGATTGGGGAGGAGGGTGAATGACGTGCATGGAGAGGGACTGGGACGTAGGATGATTTAGTGGTTTTTTGGGGGGTAAAGGGGAGGAGGAAAGGGGGGGGGATGGAGAGGAAAGACTCGGATTCATTCATGAACCAGTTATAGGTTCTGAGCTGTGGATAGACCTGGTACATTCATTAGGGTTCTCGTTAGGGACAGACCTTGTATACGTGTTGAATGTTGGAGTCATTGATAGACCCGTTGTTTGTAGCTATGTTCGATACTGAACCTCTAGGAATGTCTAAATAGACATCTAGGAATATCTAGACAGACCTCTAGGAATGCATAGACAGACCTCAGGAATGTCTAGACAGACCTCTGGAATGTCTAAGTTATGACTCGGAATGTGCTAGACATAGACTCTGAGGAATGTCTGGAAGTGTCATGAGTCACGGTTACACTTCAGGTGCCTATGTTGAGATTAAAGGATAGACGATGTGGTGACGTGAGGTATTTTATGTATGGATAGATGTTGCAATGTGTGCTGTGGTTCTTCACGTGGAAGGGGGGGGGGGTTATGGTGTGGGAGAGAGAGAATGCGAGTGTGCATGATCTGCAATGTGGCTGTGGTTCTTCACGTGGAAGGGGGGGGTATGGTGTGGAGAGAGAGAGAGAGAGAGAGAGAGGACGGGTTTAGTGAAGAGGAGGGATGAGGAGAGAGAGAGAGAGAATGGTCAGTGTGCATGATCTGCAATGTGTCTGTGGTTCTTCACGTGGAACAGGGGGTATGGTGTGGAGAGAGAGAGAATGTTAGTGTGCATGATCTGCAATGTGTCTGTGGTTCTTCACGTGGAACAGGGGGTATGGTGTGGAGAGAGAGAGAATGTCAGTGTGCATGATCTGCAATGTGTCTGTGGTTCTTCACGTGGAAGAGGGGGTATGGTGTGGAGAGAGAGAGAATGTCAGTGTGCATGATCTGCAATGTGTGTCTGTGGTTCTTCACGTGGAAAGGGGGTATGGTGTGGAGAGAGAGAATGTCAGTGTGCATGATCTGCAATGTGTCTGTGGTTCTTCACGTGGAACAGGGGGTATGGTGTGGAGAGAGAGAGAATGTCAGTGTGCATGATCTGCAATGTGTCTGTGGTTCTTCACGTGGAACAGGGGGTACAGTGTGGAGAGAGAGAGAATGTCAGTGTGCATGATCTGCAATGTGTCTGTGGTTCTTCACGTGGAAAGGGGGTATGGTGTGGAGAGAGAGAGAATGTCAGTGTGCATGATCTGCAATGTGTCTGTGGTTCTTCACGTGGAACAGGGGGTATGGTGTGGAGAGAGAGAGAATGTCAGTGTGCATGATCTGCAATGTGTCTGTGGTTCTTCACGTGGAACAGGGGGTATGGTGTGGAGAGAGAGAGAATGTCAGTGTGCATGATCTGCAATGTGTCTGTGGTTCTTCACGTGGAAGAGGGGGTAGCGTGTGGAAGAGAGAGAATGTCAGTGTGCATGATCTGCAATGTGTGTCTGTGGTTCTTCACGTGGAAGAGGGGGTATGGTGTGGAGAGAGAGAGAATGTCAGTGTGCATGATCTGCAATGTGTCTGTGGTTCTTCACGTGGAAAGGGGGTACAGTGTGGAGAAGAGAGAGAATGTCAGTGTGCATGATCTGCAATGTGTCTGTGGTTCTTCACGTGGAACAGGGGTATGGTGTGGAGAGAGAGAGAATGTCAGTGTGCATGATCTGCAATGTGTCTGTGGTTCTTCACGTAGAACAGGGTGTACAGTGTGGAGAGAGAGAGAATGTCAGTGTGCATGATCTGCAATGTGTCTGTGGTTCTTCACGTGGAAGAGGGGGTACGGTGTAGAAAGAGAGAGAATGCGAGTGTGCATGCGGAGCTTTATTCAGACAAAGGCCAAATCCCGACACTGAAGGAGTTTCATAAAAAACAGCAGCATACCACACTCTTAAAACGTATCAAAACGAAACAATGAAATGGCGAAAATATGTTTCAAAAACAGAAGTACATCAAGACATGACGGTCTGGATTCTCTTGTTTGCTTCATTAATATATGCAGGTAAATTCAAGTGTGTTATCTCATTTCTTGTCGGTACAAGAGAATTACAATGTTTCAGTAGAGAGAGAGAGAGAGAGAGAGAGAGAGAGAGAGAGAGAGAGAGAGAGAAAAGACAGATAGAGAGAGAGACAGAGAGAGAGGGGGGCAGAGAGGGAGAGAGAGAGAGAGAGGAGAGAGAGGAGAGAGAGAGAGAGGAGAGAGAGAGAGAGATGAACATTCTCAATAACCCACCCCACCCGCTGTAAGACGTGCATTTTCCAATTCCGCAGGGCCAGGTGTAGATGGACAGGACGGGTAAGGTCAACCTGTTGCAGGGATTCAGATGCAGGTCTTCAAAGCACGAGCAATCGATGGAACTCGCTGATGAACTGACCTGTGCGCGTGCGCTTATATCTACGAACATGTTGGATCCGCCTGTCGATAAGATGTGACCAGACATGGGCGTGCATAACACACCACACACACACACACACACACACACACACACACACACACACACACACACACACACACACACACACATAATACAATGGGTAACTGATTTGTATCTTTTCTTGAGAGTAACCATGCGAAACAACATCCTCTGCACTCGTCCCGACTCGTTCCGATCTTGACAGCGACAAACTGGCTCCACGACATGTAGGTTGAAAAAAAAAATAGAAAAGAAAAAGAAAAGAGGAAGCTGATCTCTTACGTTCCGCCCCGACGCGCGCATGCGCTCACATGGCCAAAAGGAGCACTGTGGTCACACATAAATAATTCGGCGGTGTCTATAAAGCAGGGCCACGCGGTCGATGTCTGGTATCTTATTTCAAGGGGGAGGTTTGACTAGCAGAGTGGGGGATAATGTGGTGATGGGACGGGGGTGGGGTGGGGGTGGGGGGCAGTTGGGGGAAGAGACGGGATTGTGTGAGAGGGGGGTGGGGGGGTGGGGGGTCAGTTGGGGGAAGAGACGGGATTGTGTGAGAGGGGGGTGGGGTGGGGGGTCGGGGGGGTGGGGGGGGGTGAGGGTTGGGGGCAGTAGAGAGACGGATTGTGTGAGAGGGGGGTGGGGGTGGGGGGCAGTTAGGGGAAGAGACGGGATTGTGTGAGAGGGGGGGGGGGGGGGGTGGTGGAGGAAGGCGAGCGGGAAGGGAGAGGGGGACGGGGTGGAAATGAAGATGTGAACGAGCAGGGTCTGTGATGCACTGTTAATGGACTGTGTGATCTGATTCGTCTGGTCAAAGTGTGTGTGTGTGTGTGTGTGTGTGTGTGTGTGTGTGTGTGTGTGTGTGTGGGCGCGCGCGTGTGTGTGTGTTTGCGTGCGTGCGTGCGTGCGTGCGTGCGTACGTGCGTGCATGTGTGTGTGTGTGTGTGTCTGGAGAGAGAGAGAGAGAGAGAGAGAGAGAGACAGAGACAGAGACAGAAGAGACAGAGAGAGCGAGAAAACTGAGCATCACAAGAAGAACAACACAAACGCATGCTGCGTTTCAAAATCTGTGTTTTCGATCAGTGTAGATGGTTAGATTGGACCATTAGTCCTCTCCCGTTCGTTTGTATAATCAGTAGATCTGGAGGGTGTAGTGACTTATGCACGTGCATACGAAGTTAAGCGGTCTTTGCGTCTGGATATGTAGTCTCACACGCACTTGTATCCTGTCGTTTTGGGGGAGAGAAAGGGAACAGAAGACCATCCTGAAAACTAAACTGTTAAAGTAGCTTCATTTTAAACAGAAAGCATCATTAAGCCTGCATTGATATAGTTGTTTTTTTTTTCTCCTTTTTTCCTGACGCTAAGAATATTAGGAAAGATTTTGTGGTGTGACAACTCCCTTTCCATTGTGGACCACACAAACGATGAGGCATCAACGGCAGCGGCCTGCTGCTGTCCCCAAAGAGCCTCCTAGGCCCAGCACGTGCGGTCCACGTCAGTGCGCATGCGCTAATGGCCAAAAAGCATACTGTTGTCGCACATAAATAATTCCAGATTGCCTCGTAAAGCAGGGGCCGAGCTATTGATTTGGGGAAGCCGGAGGGGGTGGGGCTGGGATGGGGGGGGGGGAGGGGGTGGAGCTGTTTACGTGTTATCTCTTTGTTGGGGGAGATGAGGGAGGTGAGAGTCGGAATAGGTGATTTGGATGATGGAGTTGAGACGGGGTAGGGGGGGGGGGGGATGGAGCGATGATAAGTGACAGAGGAAGACGGAGGGGGGGGTGGGGGTGTGGAAGGGGGTGATGGGTGTGGGCAAGCAGCGGGGTAGACCATCAACGGGTCTCGGGTGCCTGGTAAGCTCTGTCTGTTTGTTACAACACCCAGGCTGGCAACCAAGCGTTGTGAGTTCGAACCACGCCGGCGGCTCCCAATATAAAAAAAATGGCCATTTGGGGGGCTTTCTGTCTTTTGTGTTGTCGTTCTGGTGGTATGTGCAGTAGAAAATAGCACGCCCCCCCCCCCTCCCTTTCCCTCACTGCCCTGGGACAGTTACCGCCGAAGGTGCTGTCACCGTGGCTGGGCAGTGGACGTTGGTGGAACCATCAACAGGTGACTTGGGATCTCATCACATGGGAACATAGGAACACAGGAACAGCTAGAAGAGTCGAAAGCACCCCCCCCCCTCACCCCTGTCCCCCTTTCTCTCACTGCCCTGGGACAGTTACCGCCGAAGGTGCTGTCACCGTGGCTGGGAAGTGGATGTTGGTGGAACCATCAACAGGTGACTTGGGATCTCATCACATGGGAACATAGGAACAGCTAGAAGAGTCGATAGCACCCCCCCCCCCCCCCCCTGCTCTTTCCCTCACTGCCCTGGGATAGTTACCGCCGAAGGTGCTGTCACCGTGGCTGGGCAGTGGACGTTGGTGACACTATCAACAGGTGACTTGGGATCTCATCACATGGGAACATAGGAACAGCTAGAAGAGTCGCACAGTGTTGCCGATCATGGTGCCCAGTACGTAGATGGGTTTCGTCCTGTCTATCAATCTGTCTATCTGTTTGTCTGTCTGCCTGACTCTCTCTCTCTCTCTTTCTCTCTCTCTCTCTCTCTGTCTCTCTCTCTCTTTCTCTCTCTCGCTCTCTCTGTCTCTCTCTATCGATCGATCTGTCTGTCTGTCTACCTATCTGCCTATACGTTTGTCTGTCTGTATGTCTATCTATCTATCTATCTGCTGTCTTTTTTATCCGTCTGTCTATCTGTCTATCTATCTATCTACCGACCTATCTATCTGTCTTCTATTACTATCTATCTATCTATCTATCTATCTATCTATCTATCTATCCGTGTGTCGACCTACCTACCTATCTGCCTTTCTATGTCTCTGTCTACATGTTTATGTGTCTATGTCTATCTGTCGATCTCTCTATATGTCTCTCTATCTGTCTTTGTCTGTATGCCTATCTGTCTGTCTCTGTCCTCTCTCTCATTCACTCATTCTTTCTGTCTCTCTCTCAATCTCTCTCACTCTCTCACTTTCTCTCTTACTCTCTCTCTCTCTCTCTCTCTCATATTTGTTTAAAGCCGAGGTACGGCTAAGGCATGAACAACATGAACGAAACTACACACACACACACACACACACACAACACACACCACACACACACACACACACACACACACACACACACGTACGCAACCGACCAAACACACCACCACACGCTTACACACACACACACACACACACACACACACACACAACACACACACACACACACACACGTACGCAACCGACCATACAGAGAGAGAGAGAGAGAGAGAGAGAGAGAGAGAGAGAGAGAGAGAGAGAGAGAGAGCGCATAATTGAAACAGACCAGAAACGGTATGATGATACGGACTGGTGCATTGATGTGGAAAACGGGACACTGGCAAGAGATGGTCTGGTGAGAGGAGTATAGAATGGTTTTGTTTGTGTGGTTGTGTGTGTGTTTGTGTGGTTGTGTGTTTTCTGGTTGAACCTCATTGGTCTTTTACAGACAAACAATATTCGAGACGATGAACAGGAAGCACGAACAGACTATCACTTAGCTCATCACATGAGAAATAATGTCTGCGAGAGGCAGGGAAAGAGCGGAGCGGAGGGTGCAACAGTGGAGGAGGCATAGGTGCAGATTGGTGGGAGGAGTGGGGGGGGGGGGGGGAGAGAGAGAAGGCAAGTGGAGTGGAGGAGAGGGAGGATGAACACTAACGGCCATTAGGAACGTTTATTGAACGTTCCGTGATTCCTTCCAGTGGCGTGTGTGTCACTTAGCGAAGTGCGTACTGGCGTGCTGTTGTTTTTTTTCTCTCTCTTTTCAAGGGTAGTAATTATTATGAACTGGCCGTGTTACGCTCTCTTCCTATTGTCAAAGCGCTTATGCGAAAAAAAAGAAAAAACAAGAAAAAAACGACAGAGAAACAACAAAACAAACTAAACAGAAAGCTGTAATAATCCACAAGAAATTATTATCCATAGTCGTAGTGTATG
>CM065732.1:67470578-67483078 GCA_033310375.1 Conus canariensis
GTTTTGTAGTTATGATCCCCCTCACCCCCGTTTTGGTTTTCAGTTTGTTCATTATGATCCTTCTCTATTCTCCTATATCCTCACTTTACTCTTTATCCCATCCTGCATGTGCTGACGTCATCTCTTTCTTTTGAGAAAGGAATCTTCCTAGACAGATTTGTGTTGCTGTTTGTTTTTCTCACTGCCTCTTTGACTCTTTCTTTGTTTATCTGTGTGTGTGTGTGTGTGTGTGTGTGTGTGTGTGTGTGGTGTGTGTGTGTGTGTGTGCGTGCGTGCGTGCGTGCGCGTGTGTGTGTGTGCGTGTGTGTGTGTGTGCCTCTCTCTCTCCCTCTCTCTCTCTCTCTCTCTCTCTCTGTCTCTCTGTCCACCCCTTATCTCTGTCTCTCTGTCTCTGTCTGTCTGCCTGTCTGTCGCCTCTCTCTCTCTCTCTCTCCTCTCTCTCTCTCTCTGTCCACCCCTTATCTCTGTCTCTCTGTCTCTGTCTGCATGTCTGTCGCCTCTCTCTCTCTCTCCCCTCTCTCTCTCTCTCTCTCTCTCTCTCTCAAGCCATGGACAGGTGTGTCATTCTGGTAATATTAATTTTCAAACAAACATCACTGTTAACTGTTGATGGTGTATTTCTATGGGCTGAACACCCTCACCCTCCTCCCTTCACTCTCACTCGTACTTTTTTCTATCATCAACAAGTTATAAACACGAAGATGATCAAGCTCACCGTCTCTCTCATCCATCTTTCTCTGTCTGTCTGTCAGTCTGTATGTGTTTTCTTGTCCCGAAGAAGAGCGGGGGGGGGGGGGGGGGGGGGGGGGGGGGGGGGGGGGGCGTATTCCATCACTTGGTATTGCCCACAGCCGTCCTCTCTTTCCAAGCTCAGACACCATGATTAAAAACAAACAGAAAATAAAACAATAAAAAACAAAAACAAAACGAAGCAAATCAGAAATACAAAACAAAACAAAAAACCACATACACTTCTCACACATGATAATCTTCTATCAAAATGCAGAAAGGATCAGCTGGGGAAATAGGACACGTGGACAGGGGGGAAGGGCGAGGAGGGGAGGGAGGGAGGCAGATGTGAGAAAAAAGTTGGGCAGTTGGTGAAGCTCGAGGAGTTGGGGATGGGGGGGGGGGGGAGGGGGTTAGGGGAGGGAGGTGGGGGGGGGGGGGGGGTACAAGTTTACGTGGTACAAAGTGGAGATGGGTAAACAAATATGCAGAAGGAGACTGGAGACCTGGAAGGGGCGGGTGGTGATGGTGGTGGTGGTGAAGAAGGAGGGAGGAGGCAGGTGGTGATTGGGGGGCAAAATGGCGTCATCACCCCGAAGTTTGATACCGCCTTCGGCAATTTCGGTCCCCAGTCTTCAGTGTGCTCGTCGAAGCGTAAGGCTGTTAGACCCCAATGGATGTCTGGGGAAGATTGAAGAAGATCATGATGATGATGAAAGGGGGGGGGGGGGGAGAGGAGAAGGAGAAACATGAAAAGAGAAAGAAAGAGAAAAAAAGAAGAAGGAGCATGATGGGAAGGAAGAGGTGGGGGAAGAGAAGGAGAAGAAAAAGAAGAAGGAGGAGGAGGAGGAGGAGGAGGAGGAAAAGAAGAAGAAAGGAAAGAAGGAAAGGGAACCAAAAAGAGGACAGTTGAAGCAAAAAACTAAGTAGAAGAACGAAAAAGAGTAAGATGGAGAGGAAGAGATGAAGAGAAGGCATAGGAAATAGCGAGTTGTATGACTCTAGATGTGGCGACTCAAACATAGAGAGGTTGGGGCAAAAGGTGGGATGGGGGGTGGGGATGGATTAAGCTGTGGAGGTAGACGGAAGGGAAGGGAGTTGGGAAAGTATGGGGGAAACTAGTGGGTGGTTCAGACATTTTGGAAAAGAATCTTTATAAACTTTTTTTTTTTACTGTGCGGCTTTTTTTTTCTTCTTTGAAACAGTGAGAGAGAGAGAGAGAGAGAAGAGAAGAGAGAGAGAGAGAGAGAGAGAGAGAGAGAGAGGGGAGAGAGAGAGAGAGAGAGAAGTGTAAACAACGTGCATAACATTCGACAACAGCAGCAAAGCAAGTACTTTGGGATATGAGTCGCAGCGCTTTTGTGTGGTCTCTTTTGTTAATGCGAGAGACTCTAAGACCCTTTGTAACAAGGAACCGATGAAGAACTGGAACTCACTAACGTTTATCTCTTTCATCAAGCAACACATTTTAAAGGAAGATTTGTTTGATGACTGGTTTTCTGTTTTAAAGCCAAGAACAAGATGTTCCAGCAGGACCCACCATTTTACCTCCGGCTTGATGTGGAGAGTCCTCTTCTGCTTCGAGGAACTC
This sequence comes from Conus canariensis, assembly GCA_033310375.1. Lineage (NCBI taxonomy): Eukaryota > Metazoa > Mollusca > Gastropoda > Neogastropoda > Conidae > Conus > Conus canariensis. Next base: position 67,472,899 of record CM065732.1, read on the forward strand.
AAAAATGGTAGGACTGCCTACCTGGAAAACGGTGTACTGATATCATACCTGGAGGTGCAGTGGCAGCGCCTACTGTGTTCCGTTTTGTAGTCAAGTCTTAAACTGGATGAGAAAAAAAAAGGCCAAGTGTTTTGTACTTATTAGGAGACAATAAACTGGATTTTAAAAGCAACACTTTTAACGCGGGTCTGTACAACCAGAAAAAAAGCTGTTTTGAACCTTCGCAATAGCGGAACCACTTAGTGAAGACGTAACCTATGAGAAGTGGATGTGTAGTGGAAGAAGATCACGGTAATGGATATTAAGATGGGGAGTGATTTTAGTTGACTGAGTAGTTCTTGAGCTACTCGCTTTCATAAGTAAACGACAAGATCCGCGTAAGATGATATATTGTGTATGATAAACTTTAATGCCTTATGCGTTCTAACTTTTCATATTATATTAGAAATAGACACAGAAAGAGGTTCTGGTGAGGTGTGCTGGCTGTTTTTTTTTTTCAGGTTGCTGTACACATACGTAAACAGCATTTTGACACGAGATGAAGTTTTGTCTCCTGGACTCATCTGAATGTTGTGCATGCTCTCTCTCTCTCTCTCTCTCTCTCTCTCTCTCTCTCTCTCTCTCTCTCTCTCTCTCTCATTTTCACTCACATGCATTCACGCACGATCAACTCGCCCCCCCCCCCCCCCCAACACACACACTCACGAACACACACAACACACATTCAAGAATACACACACACACACACACACTTACGCACGCACGCACGCACGCGCGCACATACACACACTCACTCACTCACTCACTCTCTCTCTCTCTCTCTCACACACACGCACACACACACACACACATACACACACACACACATACACACACACACACACACATACACACACACACACACACACACACACACACACACACACACACACACACACACACGTTCACTCACTCACTCTTGCCTCCACCCCTCCTACCCTTTCCATTCCTACTCCGATCTACCCCCCTCCCCCTCCCCCTCACAGAGCTAGATGCGGGGGTCAATCCTCTGGCAGGCAGATTGGTGATAGGGGAGGTAAGCAGGAGGGCCGCTCCACGCTCTCTCCGGGGGTCTGTCTTTAAATTGACATTCCTCTCTTTGCCATCAGCTTGGCGGGTGTCGGCGATCGAAGAGAAAGTAATCACTTTGTCTCTGGCGTGGAGGATAGGGTGTGTGGGGGAGGGTGGGGGTAGGGGGGTGGAGGAGACAGAGAGAGAGAGAGAGGGAGAGTGAGAGACAGACAGACAGACAGATATATAGACTGGCAGACAGACAGATAGACAGTCAGACAGCCAGACTAGACAGACAGACGCTATATAGTTGGTGAAAAAAGTGAGGGGAAAAAAAAAGGTTAGAGGTGTCAGTGTTATTGGTTCGAAAGCAAGAGAGAGAGAAGAGTGAGAGAGAGAGAGAGAGAGAGAGAGGAGAGAGAGAGAAGAGAGAGAGAGAGAGAGAGGACAGTCTCATTGACCAGTTCAGACCCAGACATACAGGCTGCTTTTAATTAACGCCAACAGGGTGTGAAGCCTGGTCCACAGTTGTATTGTCACCGCCCCTTTCTTTGTCGACTTTTCCCTCACTGCTATCTTTTTTATTTTAACTTTTATCGCCTCGTTCCCTTCCATCTCCTTTCTGTTTCACGCCCTTTCAGTAACGGTTTTTTCCCCTCCACTGGCTGCTGTAGGATGCTGTGGTAGAGTTGCCTGCCCTTGCCGAGCACGATGCCTTTTTTTTAGTTTCTTCGCAGAGACGCACTGCAGATTAGAGAGGGTGTGTGAAGGGGTGTGTGTGTGTGTGTGTGTGTGTGTGTGTGTGTGTGTGTGTGTGTGTGTGTGTGTGGGCATAAGGTGTGGTGCCAGCATGCACGTGCCTGTTTGGGATTGTGTGTGTGTGGTGTGTGTGTGTGTGTGTGTGTGTGTGTGTGTGTGTGTGTGTGTGGAGGAGTGGGTCGTAGGAAAGGGGGGGGGGGGCATGTGCAGATGGGTTTGCAGGGAAAGCCGATTCACATACATCAGACAAAGCCAGAGTAGTGAGTGATTCATACAGTCATACATCAGACAAAGCCAGAGTAGTGAGTGATTCACACAGTCATACATCAGACAAAGCCAGAGTAGTGAGTGATTCACACAGTCATACATCAGACAAAGCCAGAGTAGTGAGTGATTCACACAGTCAGGTCGTGCTGACTGAACAGTTTGGCCTCAGACATCGTCACGTGACTTCCTTTCATTCCCCCTTCTTTCGTCCAAGAGGTCCTCACATGTGGATCGGGAAACATCAGAACATCAGAGAGGTTTTTTTTTTTCTCCTCACTGCTCCATGTTTTATGTTGTGCAGGGGAATTAGCACTGCCGACCTGACTGACCGGTCGTTTTTCACGGGGGTCTTCAGGATCGGTTCTGTCTGTGGGTGCTGTTTGGTGTCGCTGGAATTGAGATAATGGTCTTTTTGTGTTTGTGATGAATAGTCCAGTTGAATAGCTGAAGGGAGAGAGAGAGAAGAGAGATGAGAGAGAGAGAGAGAGAGAGAGAGAGTGAGAGAGAGAGAGAGAGAGAGAAACGCGTGCAATTTAGGTCTCCATTCCCCAGTTCAGACATACTAGCCTGCAATCAAAGTCAGCAGGGTCTGAACACTGGCCCACAGTCCGTGTTGTCACTTCTCCTTTTCCTGTCCTTTAACCCCCCCTTGCTTTTAGCGCTCTTTTGTTTGTAGTGTGTGCCACGTCTCTTCGTCTCCGTTCTGTTTCATGGCTTCCGTAGGTTCTTTTCCCCAATGGCTACGAGGGCGGCTGTGGTGGGGTTGCCTCCCCTTGACAAGGAATCTCAGGGTTTTTTTTTTTTTTTTTTTTTTTTTCAGAGAGAGCGAAACTGCTGATTACAGAGGATGTGTTCAAGTTTTCTCTCTGTCTCTGTCTCTCTCTGTCGTCTGTCTGTCTGTCTGTCCTCTCTCTTCTCTCTCTCTCTCTCTCTCTCTCTCTGTGCGTGCATGCATACATATGTGTGTGTGTGTGTGTGTGTGTGTGTGTGTGTGGTGTGTGTGTGCGTTGCGTGTGTGTGTGGTGTGTGTGTGTGTGTGTGTGTGTGTGTGTGTGTGTGCGCGCGCGCGCGCGCGCACACACATGCGCTAGCATGCACCTGCTCCTTTATGAGTGTGTTTGTAAGGAGGGAGAGGGGGGGGGAAGGGAGGTGTGGATAGGTTTGTGGGACCCACACACGTCAGATCGAGCCAGTGTAATGAGTGATTCGCACAGTCAGGTTGTCGTGCTGACTGAACATCTTGGCCAGCGTGTGGCAGGCAACAGACATCGTCACATGATTTCCTTTCCCCCGCTTTTTGCTCCAAGGGTCGCCACTTCCAGATCCAGGAAGTCAGAACATCAGAGTTGTCTTCCCTTTGGACTGGTCCCTGTTTATTTTGGGTAGGGGAATTAGCACTGCCAACCTGACCGACCGGTCGTTTTTCACAGGGGTCTTGTGGACCGCTTCTGTCTGTGTGTGCTGCTTGGTGTGGGTGGAATTGAAAGAATTGTTTGATCGCTTCTATGTTCGTGATGAACGGCCGAATGGAAGAAAGGTAATGAATTAGAAGAGAGACAGACAGACAGAGAGAGAGACAGACAGACAGACAGACAGACAGAGAGAGAGAGAGAGAGGAGAGAGAGAGAGGAGAGAGAGAGAGAGAGAGGAGAGAGAGAGAGATGGAGTGATGGATGGACAGACCGACAGACTGTCTAAAGGAAGTATTAGATTTGTTGAGTTGACTTTCCTCCCATTCTGAGCATCAAAACAGATATTAAAACGTAAACTTAGATGAAGGTTTGAATCGTTCGTATCCTTGAATAGCATCTTTTTTGTTTTCATTGTTCTTGTTGCTGTTGAGAGAAAGAGAGGGAGAGAGAGAGAGAGGAGAGAGAGAGAGGAGAGAGAGAGAGAGAGAGAGAGAGAGAGAGAGAGGAGTGGGTTGTGCAAATCAGGGATAACAAAGGAATGAACTAGATATATAAGAGTTATTGTTTCGAAAGGAAACTATGAGTATGAGAAGAAAAAAGAGACAGAGAGAGTGAAAGTGAGCAAGCGAGCCAGCGAAAGAGAGAGAGAGAGAGAGAGAGAGAGAGAGAGAGAGAGAGAGAGAGAAGGAAAAAGCATGAGGTAGATATATCAGTGTTATTGTTTTGGAGAGGAGAGAGAGAGAGAGAGAGAGAGAGAGAGAGAGAGAGAGAGAGAGAGAGAGAGAGAGAGAGAGGAAAAGCACGAGGTAGATAATCAGTGTTATTGATTTGGAGAAAAAAGAGAGAGAGAGAGAGAGAGAGAGAGAGAGAGAGAGAGAGAGAGAGAGAAAGGAAAAGCACGAGGTAGATATATCAGTGTTATTGATTTGGGAGGAGAGAGAGAGAGAGAGAGAGAGAGAGAGAGAGAGAGAGAGAGAGAGAGAGAGAGAGTACAATCTCATTCACCAGTTCAGACCCAGACATACAGGCTGCCTCCAATTAACGTCAACAGGGTCTGAAGCCTGGTCCACAGTTGTATTGTCACCACCCCTTTCTTTGTTGTGTTCTCCTCACTGCAATCTTTTTTATTTCAACTTGTATCGCCCCGTTCCCTTCCATCTCCCTTCTGTTTCACGCCCTTTCAGTAACGTTTCTTTCCCTCCACTGCTGCAGAGGGATGCTGTAGTAGGGTTGCCTCCCTTGTCAAGCAAGCACTTTCTCTCTTACTGTTATTATTATTTTTTTGCAGAGTGGGCGAAACTGCTGATTACAGAGGAGGTGTGTGTGTGTGTGTGTGTGTGGGTGTGGGTGTGTGTGTGTGTTGAGAGGAGTAGTGAGACAGGGGGGAAGTGGGGGTAGGATAGCTTGGAGGGATAAAGGGAAAGGGGGGGGGGGGTGAGGAATGAGGGAGAGGGTTGTGACGGAGTCATGCACAAGGATCAGGAGTCAGAAACCAGAGCTGTAGGACGTACTGGCATATCTTGGCTTGATGTTCGTGGAGATGATGTAAAGGGAAGAAATAAGTGGGGCAGACTGATAAATAGAATGTAAAGAAAGAAAGAAGCAAAGAACGAAGTAGGGAGACAAAGAACACACCCCAAAACATGAAGGAAAGACAGGCCAAATAAACAGTAAAGGAAAAGCCAAGAATGTGAAGTGTGTGTTGTGTGTGTGTGTGTGTGTGTGTGTGTGGTGTGTGTGTGTGTGTGTGTGAGTGCTGTTGGTGTCACTGGCGTGGAGATAATTATTTGTTCATTTCTCTGTTCGTGATGACTGACTGAATGGAATAAAGAGGAGTGAATGGGGGGGGGGGGGGGGGGACACAGAGAGAGAGAGAGAGAGAGAGAGAGAGAGAGAGAGATGCCCATAGGCGAGAGGTCTCCATTCTCTAGTTCAGACCCAAACACATACGCCACTTTTAATCAACAACAGGATCTGAACACTGGCCCATGGTTGTATTGTCACGTCTCCGTTCTCTGTCTTTGTATTCCCGCTTGCTTTTTGTTGCACTTTTCGTTTAATGCCCTGCCAAGTTCTCTCCACTCTCTGTCCTGTTTTATGTGCTTTCATTAGAGTTTATTTCTCCACAGTGACAGGAAGGCTGCAGTTATCTTCCCATGTCAAGGAATATCCCCCCTTTTTTTTTAGCAGAGTGCAAAACCGCTGATTACAGAGGATGTGTTGAGGTGTGTGTGTGTGTGTGTGTGTGTGTGTGTGTGTGTGTGTGTGTGTGTGTGTGTGAGAGAGAGAGAGAGAGAGAGAGAGAGAGAGAGAGAGAATATGTGTGCGTGTATGTGCGTGCATGTGTGTGTGCGTGTGTGTGTGTGTGCGCGCGCGCGCGCGTGCGTGTGTGCACTAGCATATGCCTGCTTGTTCAGGAGTGTATCTTTGGGAAAGTGGCGGGGGGGGGGGGGGGGGGGTGGAAGTGAGGTGTAAATGGGGTTGTTGGGAAAGCTGACCCACACACATCAGACAAAGCCAGAGTAGTGAGTGATTCACACAGTCATACATCAGACAAGCCAGAGTAGTGAGTGTTTCACACAGTCATACATCAGACAAAGCCAGAGTAGTGAGTGTTTCACACAGTCATACATCAGACAAAGCCAGAGTAGTGAGTGATTCACACAGTCATACATCAGACAAAGCCAGAGTAGTGAGTGTTTCACACAGTCATACATCAGACAAAGCCAGAGTAGTGAGTGATTCACACAGTCATACATCAGACAAAGCCAGAGTAGTGAGTGATTCACACAGTCATACATCAGACAAAGCCAGAGTAGTGAGTGATTCACATAGTCGTACATCAGACAAAGCCAGAGTAGTGAGTGATTCACACAGTCATACATCAGACAAAGCCAGAGTAGTGAGTGTTTCACACAGTCATACATCAGACAAAGCCGGAGTAGTGAGTGTTTCACACAGTCAGGTTGTCATGCTGACTGTACACCTTGGCCGGCGTGTGGCAGGCAGCAGGCATCGTCACGTGACTTCCTTTCATTCCCTCCTCCTTCGTTCGAGAGGTCCTCACTTCCGGATCCGGAAACATCAGAACATGAGAGAGATTTTTCCTGTGGACTGGTCCCTGTTTATTTTGGGCAGGGGAATTAGCACTGCCGACCTGACTGACCGGCCGTTTTTTACGGGGGTCTTCAGAACCGCTTCTGTCTGTGTGTGCTGCTTGGTGTTGTTGGAATGGAGATAATGACTTGGTCTTATTATGTTCGTGATGAATAGCTAAATAGCGAGAGTGGAATAGAGATAATGACTTAGTCTTTTTTTCTGTTCGTGATGAATAGCTGAATAGAGAGAAGGGAACGCGAAAGAGAGAGAGAGAGAGAGGAGAGAGAGAGGGGAGAGGAGAGAGAGGAGAGAGAGGAGGAGAGGGAGGAGAGAGAGAGAGAGAGAGAGAAGTGGGGTGGTGCAAATCAGGGATAATAAAGGAATGAAGTGCTGTTGTTTCCAAAACTATGAATATGAGACGATAAGAGACAGAAAGAGTGAAAGCAAGCAAAGCGAGCGAACAAGCGAGCGAGTGAGCGAGAGAGAGAGAGAGGAGAGAGAGAGAGAGAGAGAGAGAGAGATGGAGAGAGAGAGAGAGAGAGAGAGGAGGTGGGATGGGGGAGAGGGGAGAGCAAGAACAGGAAAAGCAAGAGATATCAGAATTATTGTTTTGGAAGTAGACAGTGAATCAGAGAGAGAGAGAGAGAGAGGGAGAGGAGAGGAGAGAGAGAGAGAGGAGAGAGAGAGAGCAGTTTCATTCACCAGTTCAGACCCAGACATACAGGACGCTTTTAATTAACGTCAGCAGGGTCTGCAGCCCGGTCCGCAGTTGTGTTGTCACTGCCCCTTTCTTTGTCGACTTTTCCCACTGCTATATTTTATATTTTAACTTTTATCGCCCCGTTCCCTTCCATCTCCTTTCTGTTTTTACGCCCTTTCAGTAACGATTTTTTACCCTCCACTGGCTACAGAGGGATGCTGTGGTTAGGGCTGCCTCCCCTTGTCACGCGCGCTTGCTTTTTTTTTTTTTTTTCGCACAGAGATGGCGAAACTGCTGATTATAGAGGATGTGTTGAGGTGTGTGTGTGTGTGTATGTGTGTGTGTGTGTGTGTGTGTGTGTGTGTGTGTGTGTGTGTGTGTGTGTGTGTTGTGTGCGCGTGCGTGCGTGCGTGCGTTTCTGTGTGTGAGTATGTGCATACATGCGTCTGTTGTGTAGTATGTGTGTGTGTGTGTGTGTGTGTGTGGTGTGTGTGTGTGTGTGTGTGTGTTCGTGTGTGTGTGTGTGTGTGTGTGTGTGTGTGTGTGTGTGTGTGTGTGTGTGTGTGCATAAGGGGTGGTGCCAGCATGGATGTGCCTGTTCTGGAGTGTGTGTGTGTGTGTGTGTGTGGTGTGTGTGTGTGTGTGTGTGTGGTGGGTGGGAGGGGGGCGACGTGTGTAGATGTGTTTGTAGGGAAAGCTGATTCACGTATATCTGAGAAACCCAGAGTCGTGAATAACTCACACAGTCAGGTTGTTGCGTGTGGCAGGCAACAGACATCGTCACGTGACTTCCTTTCATTCCACCTCTTTTGCTCAGAGGGTCGCCACTTCAGGATCCAGGAGGTCAGAACATCGGAGTTGTCTCCCTTTGGACTGGTCCCTGTTTATTTTGGGCAGGGGAATTAGCACTGCTGACCTGACCGACGGTCGTTTTTCACGGGGGTCTTGTGGACCGCTTCTGTCTGTGTGTGTGTTGTTGTGGTGTGGTTTGAATGGAGATAATCATTTGTTTCTTTTTCTGTTCATGATGAATAGCTGAATGGAAGAAAGAGAATGATTGAGAGAAAGAAAGGTGGAGAGAGAGAGAGAGAGAGAGAGAGGAGGAGAGAGAGGAGAGAGAGAGAGAGCAATGGGAAGAAGGATGGATTCATGGATGGAGAGAGAGGGGAGAGGAGAGAGAGAGAGAGAGAGAGAGAGAGGAGGAGAGAGAGAGAGAGAGAGAGAAAGCAGTCTCATTCACCAGTTCAGATCAAGGCATACATGTCGTTTTAAATTAACGCAACAGGGTTTGAAACGCAGTCCACAGTTGTCGGTACTTTCATTGTCGCTTTTAAATCCCACTGCTATCTTTCTTTGTTATTGCCTCGTTCCCTTCCATCTCCTTTCTGTCTCACGCCCTTCCATTAACGGTTCTTTCCCTCCGCTGGCTGCAGAGGGATTCTGTGGTAGGGTTGCCTCCCCTTGTCAAGCAAGTTCGTTCTTTTGTTTTTGTCCCCCCCCCCCCCCTTTTTTTTTCAGAGAGGGCGAAACTGCTGATTACAGAGGATGTGTTGAGATATGTGTGTGTGTGTGTGTGTGTGTGTGTGTGTGTGTGTGTGTGTGTGTGTGTGTGTGTGTGTGTTGTTAGGAGGGGCAGTGAGGCAGGAAAGGGAGGGAAGGATAAGTGGTAAGGGTAAAGGGGAAGGGGCGTTGGCTGTGAGGGGGAGGGCGGTGCTGGGGTCTTGCACAGGGATCGAAACTTCAGGAATGGGAAATCAGAGCTGTAGAACGTATTGGCATGCTGTGGCTTGCAGGTCATGAAGGTGAGGGAAAGAGAAGGACAAAAAAGGGGTCAAGATGAATAAATAGAATGTAAAGAAAGAAAGAAACAAGAAAGAAAGAACCAAAGTGACAGAGAGAAGAAAAACACGGAGGACAGAGGGAACGAAAGAGACAGTAAAGGAAAGGGATGGAATGGTGTGTGTGTGTGTGTGTGTGTGTGTGTGTGTGTGTGTGTGTGTGTGTGTGTGTGTGTGTGTGTGTGTGTGTGTGTGTGTGTGTGTGTGTGTGTGTGTAAGGGCGTTGGGGGTGGTGCCAGCATATACGTGCCCTTTTGGATGTGTGCTTGTGTGCGCTGGGAGATGAGTGCGATGTGTGTAAAAAGGTTTGTAGGGAAAGCGGATTCACAGACAAATGTAGAGCAGTGAGTGTTTCACACAGTCAGGTTGTCGTGCTGACTGAACACCTTGGCCAACGTGTGGCAGGCAACAGACATCGTCACGTGACTTCCTTTCATCCCCCCTCTTTTGCTCCAGGTGTCGCCACTTCCGGATCCAGGAAACCAGAACATCATAGTTGTCTTTCCTTTGGACTGGTCCCTGTTTATTTTGGGCAGGGGAATTAGCACTGCCGACTGACCGACCCGTCGTTTTTGACGGGGGTCTTGTGGACCGCTTCTGTCTGTGTGTGCTGTTTGGTGTGGCGGGAATGGAGATCATGGTTTTTTCTTACTGTGATGAATAGTTGAATCGCTTAAGGGAATGAGAGAGAGAGAGAGAGAGAGAGAGAGAGAGAGAGAGAGAGAGAAGAGAGAGAGAGACAGACAGACAGACAGACAGAGAGAGACAGAGAGAGACAGAGAGGTAGGGGGCAGGCAGACATGCATAGGCGACTCTTTGATGTAGGTAGTAGAATTTCGGGTTGATTTTTCTTCCATTTCTAGTATCAAGTCCGAGACGTGCCATGGAATACTGAGAGGAAGTTTTGGATGGTTTGTGATCTGAAATAGCATCCATTGTTGTTTACCTTGCTGTTGTTGGTGTTGCTGTTCATGTTGTTGTTGAGGAGAGAGAGAGAGAGAGGAGAGAGAGAGAGAGAGAGAGGAGAGAGAGAGAGAGAGAGAAGGGGGGGTGGG
>CM065732.1:67508078-67513078 GCA_033310375.1 Conus canariensis
GTTTTTTAATGTCTAATTTTCCCCCTTTTTTGTCCATTTCTTTGCTCACCTCGCTCCTATCCTTTGTTTTTTAATGTCTAATTTCCCCCTTTTTTGTCCATTTCTTTGCTCACCTCGCTCCTATCCTTTGTTTTTTAATGTCTAATTTTCCCCCTTTTTGTCCATTTCTTTGCTCACCTCGCTCCTATCCTTTGTTTTTTAATGTCTAATTTTCCCCCTTTTTTGTCCATTTCTTTGCTCACCTCGCTCCTATCCTTTGTTTTTTAATGTCTAATTTTCCCCCTTTTTGTCCATTTCTTTGCTCACCTCGCTCCTATCCTGTGTTTTTTAATGTCTAATTTTCCCCCTTTTTGTCCATTTCTTTGCTCACCTCGCTCCTATCCTGTGTTTTTTAATGTCTAATTTTCCCCCTTTTTGTCCATTTCTTTGCTCACCTCGCTCCTATCCTGTGTTTTTTAATGTCTAATTTTCCCCCTTTTTGTCCATTTCTTTGCTCACCTGGCTCCTATCCTTTGTTTTTTAATGTCTAATTTCCCCCTTTTTGTCCATTTCTTTGCTCACCTGGCTCCTATCCTTTGTTTTTTAATGTCTAATTTCCCCCTTTTTGTCCATTCCTTTGCTCACCTGGCTCCTATCCTTTGTTTTTTAATGTCTAATTTCCCCCTTTTTGTCCATTTCTTTGCTCACCTGGCTCCTATCCTTTGTTTTTTAATGTCTAATTTTCCCCCTTTTTGTCCATTTCTTTGCTCACCTGCTCCTATCCTGTGTTTTTTAATGTCTAATTTTCCCCCTCTTTTGTCCATTTCTTTGCTCACCTCGCTCCTATCCTGTGTTTTTTAATGTCTAATTTTCCCCCTCTTTGTCCATTTCTTTGCTCACTCGCTCCTATCCTGTGTTTTTAATGTCTAATTTTCCCCCTCTTTGTCCATTTCTTTGCTCACCTCGCTCCTATCCTGTGTTTTTTAATGTCCAATTTTCCCCCTTTTGTCCATTTCTTTGCTCACCTCGCTCCTATCCTGTGTTTTTTAATGTCTAATTTTCCCCCTTTTTGTCCATTTCTTTGCTCACCTCGCTCCTATCCTTTGTTTTTTAATGTCTAATTTCCCCCCCTTTTTGTCCATTTCTTTGCTCACCTCGCTCCTATCCTGTGTTTTTTAATGTCTAATTTTCCCCCCTTTTTGTCCATTTCTTTACTCACCTCGCTCCTATCCTGTGTTTTTTAATGTCTAATTTTCCCCCTTTTTGTCCATTTCTTTGCTCACCTCGCTCCTATCCTGTGTTTTTTAATGTCTAATTTTCCCCCTTTTTGTCCATTTCTTTGCTCACCTCACTCCTATCCTGTGTTTTTTCATGTCTAATTTTCCCCCTTTTTGTCCATTTCTTTGCTCACCTCGCTCCTATCCTGTGTTTTTTCATGTCTAATTTTCCCCCTTTTTGTCCATTTCTTTGCTCACCTCGCTCCTATCCTGTGTTTTTTAATGTCTAATTTTCCCCCTTTTTGTCCATTTCTTTGCTCACCTCGCTCCTATCCTGTGTTTTTTAATGTCTAATTTTCCCCCTTTTTGTCCATTTCTTTGCTCACCTCACTCCTATCCTGTGTTTTTTCATGTCTAATTTTCCCCCTTTTTGTCCATTTCTTTGCTCACCTCGCTCCTATCCTGTGTTTTTTCATGTCTAATTTTCCCCCTTTTTGTCCATTTCTTTGCTCACCTCGCTCCTATCCTTTGTTTTTTAATGTCTAATTTCCCCCTTTTTGTCCATTTCTTTGCTCACCTCGCTCCTATCCTGTGTTTTTTAATGTCTAATTTTCCCCCTTTTTTGTCCATTTCTTTGCTCACCTCGCTCCTATCCTGTGTTTTTTAATGTCTAATTTTCCCCCTTTTGTCCATTTCGTTGCTCACCTCGCTCCTATCCTGTGTTTTTTAATGTCTAATTTTCCCCTTTTTGTCCATTTCTTTGCTCACCTCGCTCCTATCCTGTGTTTTTTAATGTCTAATTTTCCCCCTTTTTGGTCCATTTCTTTGCTCACCTCGCTCCTATCCTGTGTTTTTTAATGTCTAATTTTCCCCCTTTTTGTCCATTTCTTTGGTCACCTCGCTCCTATCCTTTGTTTTTTGATGTCTAATTTTCCCCCTTTTTGGTCCATTTCTTTGCTCACCTCGCTCCTATCCTGTGTTTTTTAATGTCTAATTTTCCCCCTTTTTGTCCATTTCTTTGCTCACCTCGCTCCTATCCTGTGTTTTTTAATGTCTAATTGTCCCCCTTTTTGTCCATTTCTTTGCTCACCTCGCTCCTATCCTGTGTTTTTTAATGTCTAATTTTCCCCCTTTTTGTCCATTTCTTTGCTCACCTCGCTTCTTCTTCTTCCTCGTTCGCCATCCCGTTAGTGAGCAGCCCGGTGTCCTCGATGAAGGCTGCCGTCCGTCGCAGCTCCTCCAGGGTGCCATACAGCTTGGCTTCCACTGCTGTCGGTGTTGGCCAGTACTTTCTCCTGGATGCTGCATACGTCGTACAGACTTGAAGGATGTGGTCAGTTGTCATTGGTCCCTCACTACAAGGGCACTCTCCACTCTGTCCAATGCCAAATTTTGTGTGCATGTGGTGGAGCAGGCGATTGTGTCCAGTCCTCAGGCGGAAGATCTTGACCTGTTCCCGTCGTCCCAGCAAATGGTATGTGTCTTCTGGGTTGTATTTGGGATGCAGGAGGCGCCATTTTATTCCTTGTTGTGCCTTGATGATTGTCTTAATTTCATCGTATGACACCAGGTTGTTGGCCTGCTCCTTCTGTGCACCATCTTTTGCCAGAATGTCCGCTTTTTCGTTGCCTCTGATGCCACAGTGTGCTGGTACCCATTGTATCACCACTTTCTCCACTCTGGCACTCAGGGCAACAAGGGCTGAAGTGATATGGTTCTGTTCTTTGCAGCGGGAGTTCTTGAGGGCTTGGAGCACGGAGAGAGCGTCAGAGAAGACCACCACCTGCCCTGTTGTTCTTTTGGAGTTCTGCAAGACTGTTGTGGCTGCCTCACAGAGGGCTTCTCGCTCAGCTCGGAAGTTGGTGGAGTATTTTCCTGTTGGAATTGCAATTTCTTCATCTCCGTCTTTGTATCGAAGGAAGATTCCAGCTCCACCATCCCTCGTTGCCTCTGTGGCGGAGCCATCTGTGAAGACATGGGTCCAGTCTTCCTGGGGATATTGGTTGCAGATGTACTCCATGGCCAGGGCCTTCCTTTGGGTGTCTGACTGTATTCCTCTCTTCTCCACTCCGGGAATGCTGGTGACGACTGTTGGGAACACCTGCCTCTTCCAAGATGGGTGGGTGACATTTGCCGGGATAGGCTTTGCTTCGTGTTCCATCAAGACTGGGCTTTGTCTTTCAAGGCGTCTTGACTGGCAGATGAAGCTGCCTCTTTTCAACCGGCTCTTGGTGGGTCTGCTCATTCTGTTGTTCATTGGATGGTTTTCAAGGCGTTTGAATTTTGCTGCTTGGATGAGGATCTTTGTGTCCCTTCTGTCCTCTAATGACTGTAGCCCAGTGGTCTCTTCCATCTCCAGGGTTTTTCATGTCTAATTTTCCCCCTTTTTGTCCATTTCTTTGCTCACCTCGCTCCTATCCTGTGTTTTTTCATGTCTAATTTTCCCCCTTTTTGTCCATTTCTTTGCTCACCTCGCTCCTATCCTTTGTTTTTTAATGTCTAATTTCCCCCTTTTTGTCCATTTCTTTGCTCACCTCGCTCCTATCCTGTGTTTTTTTAATGTCTAATTTTCCCCCTTTTTTGTCCATTTCTTTGCTCACCTCGCTCCTATCCTGTGTTTTTTAATGTCTAATTTTCCCCCTTTTGTCCATTTCTTTGCTCACCTCGCTCCTATCCTGTGTTTTTTAATGTCTAATTTTCCCCTTTTTGTCCATTTCTTTGCTCACCTCGCTCCTATCCTGTGTTTTTTAATGTCTAATTTTCCCCCTTTTTGGTCCATTTCTTTGCTCACCTCGCTCCTATCCTGTGTTTTTTAATGTCTAATTTTCCCCCTTTTTGTCCATTTCTTTGCTCACCTCGCTCCTATCCTGTGTTTTTTGATGTCTAATTTTCCCCCTTTTTGGTCCATTTCTTTGCTCACCTCGCTCCTATCCTGTGTTTTTTAATGTCTAATTTTCCCCCTTTTTGTCCATTTCTTTGCTCACCTCGCTCCTATCCTGTGTTTTTTAATGTCTAATTGTCCCCCTTTTTGTCCATTTCTTTGCTCACCTCGCTCCTATCCTGTTTTTCTAATGTCTAATTTTCCCCCTTTTTGTCCATTTCTTTGCTCACCTCGCTCCTATCCTGTGTTTTTTAAAGTCTAATTTTCCCCCTTTTTGTCCATTTCTTTGCTCACCTCGCTCCTATCCTGTGTTTTTTAATGTCTAATTTTCCCCCTTTTTGTCCATTTCTTTGCTCACCTCGCTCCTATCCTGTGTTTTTTAATGTCTAATTTTCCCCCTTTTTGTCCATTTCTTTGCTCACCTCGCTCCTATCCTGTGTTTTTTAATGTCTAATTTTCCCCCTTTTTGTCCATTTCTTTGCTCACCTCGCTCCTATCCTTTGTTTTTTAATGTCTAATTTTCCCCCTTTTTGTCCATTTCTTTGCTCACCTCGCTCCTATCCTGTGTTTTTTAATGTCTAATTTTCCCCCTTTTTGTCCATTTCTTTGCTCACCTCGCTCCTATCCTTGTTTTTTAATGTCTAATTTTCCCCCTTTTTGTCCATTTCTTTGCTCACCTCGCTCCTATCCTTTGTTTTTTCATGTCTAATTTTCCCCCTTTTGTCCATTTCTTTGCTCACCTCGCTCCTGTCCTGTGTTTTTTAATGTCTAATTTTCCCCCTTTTGTCCATTTTTTGCTCACCTCCTATTTTTTTTTAATGTCATTTCCCTTTTGTCATTCTCTCACCTCGCTCCTATCCTGTGTTTTTTAATGTCTAATTTTCCCCCTTTTGTCCATTTCTTTGCTCACCTCGCTCCTATCC
>CM065732.1:67525578-67540578 GCA_033310375.1 Conus canariensis
TTCTCTCGTCAGTCTCTGTCTCTGCCGTCTGTCTGCCGTTCTCTTGTCTGTCTGCTGTCTCTGTCGTCTGTCTTCCTGTCTTTTCTGTCTCTGTCTGTTTCTCTCTGTCTCCCTCTCTCTCTCTCTCTGTCAGTTTCTCTGTCTTCTCTCTCTCTCCTGTCTCTCTCCTCTTCTCCCCCCTCTCCCCTCCCCCTCTCTCTCTCTCTCTCTCTCTCTCTCTCTCTCTCTCTCTCTCTCTCTCGTGTGCGTTTGTGGGTCTCGTTCCTTCTTTTTTAATCGTCCGTTTGTTCGTTGCTGTATAAGAGGATCTCATTTGAAGATTTCATTGCCATTTTTTTCGGTGTTCGTGTGTTTTCTTGAACACTTTAGATTTTGTTGTTGTTATCGTCGTGTTGTTGTTTTGAATGAATTTATGAGTCCCGTTTGTGTCAGTTTGAATCCGATCATTGTTACGTTAAAAACAAAACAAACTAAAAAGGTTTTGTTTGAGTATTGCAGTTTAATGCGCTAAGGATTAGTGGTTTCACACAATTTTAGAATGCAGACCACAACAATGTTCATTCGGGGCGAGAGGGGGGAGGGAGGGCTGACTTAATTGAATAACACAGGCATTGTGCCGTGAAAACACGTAGCTAGCACCTGCAAGAGTTACTGCTACATGAAAACATTTATTTCCTCTTGACAATTGGCTGTTTTCACTAGATAATTTGGCCTCTGAAGCTAGCTTCTCATCATGGGAAACAACTGGACATTAAGACAGCTAATGCTGCTCATCATGGGGAACAACTGGGGCGGTATGCAGATAGGCCTGATAAATCGTCTATCGAACCGATTGCGGTAGTCGGCTCGATAATGCGGAAAAATTCTCATGCAGGAAGCCACGATAGAGACCTGTCCCCCCGATAAGTTTATAGGTGGTACCTCCCTCCGATATCTCGTCTTTCGGTCCGATATCTATGTTGACAAGATGGCAGCCGCGTTTGTCGCTCTGAGAATGCGGAGACGTCGAATGTTGCGAAGAGAACGTATTTTTTCGAGACAGACAGCATCCACTGGACAGATACGATGATGTCGAACTGCACTCGAAATTTAGAATCAGGCGACAAGACATTCTGCAGCTGACAGATTCAATTGCAGAGACAATTGAACTGTCCAACCGGCAAGGCAGCTTGACCCAGTGTCCGTGAAATTCGGTTTCCGCGCCCTCTTAGAAGATGTCATTTAAAGAGATGTGTGAAAGGTGTGTGTGTTTTTTGTTTGTTTGTTTGTTTGTTTTTTTAATGACTTGTGAGTTGATTTTGACGTGGTGACGCCCTGATGTGGCCCTTTGCGGTCGGCTGGGCTATAAGCAACATTATCTTATCTTATCCGCGCCCTCTTCCCTCGGCCATTTTGCTGCTAAACTGATGAACGCATGCGCAGCGAGGGCGGAAGTTGGGGAATCCCTGCCAAGTTATTCTTAGAGCAGCCACGGATACCCATAGTTATTGGAGGCACTGTCGGATGTCCATGCATGCCGAGCTATCGGATGAACTGTCCCACCGATAGATCTCTGTGGGAGAGATCCTATCGGACTGTTAAAGTATCGGAGGTATAATTGCATGCACGCCCTGGACATTAAGACAGCTAATGCTGCTCATCATGGGAAACAACTGGACATTAAGACAGCTAATCAGCATGAAAAAGTCTTTGTACAAAAAAAGCTAAACACAACAAAGAAAGAAACAAAAACAAACAACAACAACAAAGAAACAATTAACGCTGTGTGATTTGAAGTGGATAAACCCACCCCAGATCGATGAATGATCTTCAGGAGGTGGTTCTAATCATTTGGATTAACAGGCAGTCAGATGTATCCACCCTTGGTCTTCATTTCTTTGAGAGACGGTTTGCATGTGGTCGGGGTGGGATGGGAGTTCTAGGGGTGGTAGGGTGGGGGAGGGGTGGGGGCAGACGGTCATGGCTGTATTTATGTTTCATTGTCGAATTCAAGCATATCCCACAAGATTGCATAGGGTTCGAACAAAGCAAACACTGGTACTTTTTTTTTTTTTTTTTTCCTGTTTTCTTTCTTTCCTTTTTGCACCTCGAAACGTTTTCTCTTTCAGTTTTGTTTTCAGGCGAGATTTGTTTTCAATGAATTTCCAGCCAATGATAATCACGCCCTCCGGAGTCGGACGTGTTCAAAACGTCATCACTTCAAAACAAAAATGTCAATAGATGAGGTTAGCAGCGACAACAACAATAACAACAGCGACAGCAGCAGCAGCTGCAACAACAGCAACAACAACAAACAACACAACAGCAACAACAACAACAACAGCTCTCAAGGAAAGAAAAAAACCCACTAGGATTTGCTTGTTTTCCTTCTAACGAGGAAGGGGAGGAGTGTTAAGGAGGAGGAGGGGGGGGGGACACAAAAGAGGGCGGGAGGCAGGGGTGGGGTGGGAAGGTGGTTGTGGGGGGCGGGGTGTGTTGCTGTTCGTGGCCAGCATTCTGAGGTCCACTTGAAGGAAATCCGTGTTGCACGAGGGAAGCACTACAGGCCGCGTGGATAATGTTCTGTAAGCTTCCGCAGAGGAAGGTCTTAGACACTTTCTTCTTCTTCTTCTTCTTCTTCTTCTTCTTTTTCTTCTTCTCTCTCTCTCTCTCTCTCTCTTCTGTCTGTCTGTCTGTCTGTCTCTTCTCTCTCTCTCTCTCTCTTCTCTCTCTCTCTCTGTCTCTCTCTTCTCTTCCTCTCTCGCTCTATCTGTCTCTTGTCTTCCTGTCTGTCTGTCCATCTATGCGGCGCCATTGTGTGTTGTGTGTGTGTGTGGTGTGTGTTTGTGTGGTGGTGTGTGTGTGTGTGTGAATGGGTGTGTCTGAATGGGTGTGTGTCTGTGCGTGTGTCTGTGTGTGTCAGTCAGTCTGTCTGTCTGTCTGTCTGTCTCTCTCTTTCTCTCTCTCTGTGACTCTGTCTCTCCCTCCCCCTCCCCCTCTCTGTCTTTCTCTCTCTTTCCCTCCTCTCTGTCTGTCTGTCTCTCTCTGTCTCTCTCCCTCCTCTCTGTCTCTGTCTCTCTCTCAGTTCACTTCATCTTCTCTCTCTCTCTCTCTCTCTCTCTCTCTCTCTCTCTCTTCTTATCTCTCTCTGTCTCTGTCTTTGCCCCCCCCCCCTTCCCCCTCGGTTTTCGTCTTGTCTTCTCCCCTTAGTCCCGTCCTCGTCTTGTTCCTCCTCCTCTTCCTCCTCCTCTTCCTCCTCTTCTCTCTAACCTCTTTTCTCTCCTCCTGCTCTTCATCTTCATCCTCCTCGTGTTACTCTGTACTCCTCCATCTATCGATGACAACGGACTGCCCTGACCACGGGAGGAGAGGACACAGCGTGACATGAGAGCTATGACAACGGACTGCCCTGACCACGGGAGGAGAGGACACAGCGTGACACTGAGAGCTTTTCTCTGTGGGATGCACTGGTGCTGAAGAGAGGGCCCGAGGGTTCGGTTCTTGACCAACGCTCCGTGTGCGTTCTGGCCACCCCGTCTTTTCTGCTTCCCGTCTTCCCATACCTGTTTTTTTTTTTCTTGCAGAATGTTTGCCCCACTCTTCTTCTTCTCTCTCTCTCTCTCTCTCTCTCTCTCTCTCTCTCTCTCTCATTTTTTCTTCTTTCTTTCGTTCTTCCGTTCTTTCTCCCATCTTTTTTTTTTCTTTTTCCCATTTTTTCTCCATTCTTTCTTCATTATCTCCTTTCTTTCTTCCTTTTCGTCTTTATTCCCCCCCCCCCCATTCTTTCTTTCTTTCTTTCCTTCCTTCTTTCGTTCTTTCTTTCTTTTTTTCTTTTCTTTACTCTTTTTTTTCTATCTGTCCTTCTTTGTTTCTTTCCTTCCTTCTTTCTTTCTTTCCTTTCGGAGAGTCTGATTCTCGTTGCACCGCTTGTGGACAATTCTCCCCGTCACTTCCAGTCCACGCGGGTATAGATTGCAATCAGACAATTCTCCCGTCACTTCCAGTCCACGCGGGTATAGATTGCAATCAGACAATTCTCCCGTCACTTCCAGTCCACGCGGGTATAGATTGCAATCAGACAATTCTCCCGTCACTTCCAGTCCACGCGGGTATAGATTGCAATCAGACAATTCTCCCGTTCACTTCCAGTCCACGCGGGTATAGATTGCAATCAGACAATTCTCCCGTCACTTCCAGTCCACGCGGGTATAGATTGCAATCAGACAATTCTCCCGTCACTTCCAGTCCACGCGGGTATAGATTGCAATCAGACAATTCTCCCGTCACTTCCAGTCCACGCGGGTATAGATTGCAATCTTAGTGCGTGCGTGCGTGTGTGTGAGTGCGTGCGTACGTGCGTGCGTGCGTGCGTTTGTGTGTGCGTTTGTGTGTGTTTTCGAGTGTTTGTTTGTATGGTTCTTTTATTTTCACCTGTCGTTTTGTTCCTTTGTGCTTAGTGCAGTCTGAACTAAAGTTTGCAGAGCTGTTTCCCTTTATGTGCTCGTTTGGTTGACATCTTTCTTTTGGATTAGTATCTGATTTTTGTTGTTTTGGATCAGATTCTGTGTCCTTTGTTGTGCCATTCCATTCCTATGTCTGTTAGGCTAAAACAGAAAACCAGCAGTCTCTATGAGGGCATACTAACTGTGGAAGGTCAGAGTTATCGTTAGCACACTGTTCTCACGACAGTACTTTCAAGGCAGTTATTTCATAGTTACCGCTAGCACAGTACTTTCAAGGCAGTCATTTCATAGTTACCGCTAGCACAGTACTTTCAAGGCAGTTATTTCATAGTTACCGATCGCACAGTACTTTCAAGGCAGTTATTTCATAGTTACCGATCGCACAGTCTTCTCACGACAGTACGTTCAAGGCAGTTACTTCTGTTTTGCAAGCGTGGCACATGTTGCTAATTCCTGTGAAGAATACATAATCAGAAGTGAAAAAAAGAATTGTTAGAAATTAGTTCCACAAGATTTTTTTTTTTCGTAATTATTAATTTTCTTTTCCACCTGGTAAGTGGGTTTTTAATTCAGGTGATGATCACGGCTGGAGAGTTATTTTTACCTGAGCACAGTTGATTATCGAGGGATTTTTTTTAAAAACGGATATGAGAACAGATGATAATCATTGGATCTCTCTCTCTCTCTCTTCTCTCTCTCTCTCTCTCTCTCTCTCTCTCTTCTCTCTTCTCTCTCTCTCTCTCCTTTTTTTGACGGGAAGAAAATTTAATTATTCATATAACGAGGAGTATTTTTTTTTGCTTTATTAAAAGAAAAACAACTGCTGGTTAATCACATGGGAAATCATTTTGATGTAAAGACAAGTAATTCTCATTGGAAGAACATGAATGATTTATATTAGAACAGCTAATTAATATAATGGAACAGCTACTTTGACGTAAAAAAACAAGATACTATGCTTGCAAAACATGCGACTGCTCATGGGAAGATGTGTGTGAAATGACGAAACAGTATCGATAGCAATAAACAGTGCAGTTATAGTCAAAAGAATGAAACTTAAAAGAAAAATTACCGTGCCGCCGAACGAAAGAATTATCCAGATTACAAGACAAGTGCGTCGTGTTTTGACCTTTGTGGTCTTCTTCAGGCAAGGCGAACAACATTCAAAGCAATGAAAACGAAGAACAAACAGATGGCCACCTATCTCCTCAATGTGGGGGCAGAACGGACGATGAACCATTGCACAACATCTTGCGCCCAATTAGAGGAATTCAGTGACTGCCCGTTCTTCGTTTTCATCGTCTTGAATGTTCTTTGCCTAAAAAAAAAATAAAAAGAATGTTGTTTGCCTTGCCTGAAGAAGACCAAAGAGGTTGAAACGCGTCATGTTTGTCTTGTAGTTTCTTTCTTTCGTTTCGGTTGCACAGTAATGTTTCTTTTGTCTCAATTTCCGCATGCGGTCGTCTCACTTTGAAACTAAATCATCAAATAATTTTTTTTTCCATTTATCAATAGATCTTTCCACAGACATGCACATAGAAATTATGACGCAAAGTACGTATCTCATTCGAGCCAAAGCTGTCGGGTTTTTGTTTGTTTTTTTTGTTTTTTGTTGTTTGTTTGTTTGCTTTTACCTCGCAACGCTTCCTTTTTGTCACTAGCATGTTCCCATACACACAAGTTTTCCATGGGGGTTCTTTCTCTTCCTCCACTTCCTCTGTTTTTCTTTCATTCCTCCGCTCTGTGCCCACTCCATCCACGGCAGACCGGACCGGACAAGTTGAAGGACACTTGCAGCGCTGGCATTTTCTATGGATGGACCGGTGCTGAAGAAATGCTCCGATGTTCCTGTGGGCGATTCTGTGGCGTCTGCTTTTCCTTGGCTGAGTTCTTTTGCTTCTCGCTGTATCCTGAGGACCTGTTCATGCCTGGCATTAGCATTCATTTCAGCGTTTTTTTCTGTTCATTTTCTGCGATCGTTTAGGGGCTCGTTGTTTTAAGCATATTTCCATTTCCCCCCATGTTGTTCTCTAGTGTCAATCTAATCGATTAGAGCAGCTAATTGATAATTTTCCACCACTTCCCAACTCAACCAGGAATGGAATATGACGGTATTGTCTGTTTTTTTTTCCGCTTTGTTTATCTTTGTTTCTTTCTGCCTTGTTATCTTTATTCTTTAGGTCTTTTTTCACCTTACTTTGTTCCCTGCCTCCCTGTTTTTCTTCTGTTTGTTCGTTGTCTTTTTCTGTATGTAACTGTCCATAAGTACGTTGAAACTTTGTTCATGTGTTGTTGTTGTTGTTAAGAAAAAGCTCTATTCCGTTAATGACGTGAACATTTTCTTTTTACATTGTTAACATGACGTGGAAGAACCACATTTTTTTTTTCAAAAACTGAACTAGTCTGTCCTCTCATTTCTATAATTCTCATAACACTCTTCGTTCTTCCTACTCTGTGCTACATCATTTCTAAAATTATCATAACACTCTTGGTACTTCCTACTCTGTGCTAAATCATTTCTAAAATTATCATAACACTCTTGGTACTTCCTACTCTGTGCTAATCATTTCTATAACTATCATAACACTCTTCGTTCTTCCTACTCTGTGCTACATCATTTCTATAATTATTATAACACTCTTCGTTCTTCCTACTCCGTGCTACATCATTTCTATAATTCTCATAACACTCTTCGTTCTTCCTACTCTCTGCTAAATCATTTCTATAACTATCATAACACTCTTCGTTCTTCCTACTCTGTGCTACATCATTTCTATAATTATATAACACTCTTCGTTCTTCCTACTCTGTGCTAAATCATTTCTATAATTATCATAACACTCTTCGTTCTTCCTACTCTGTGCTACATCATTTCTATAATTATCATAACACTCTTCGTTCTTCCTACTCTGTGCTAAATCATTTCTATAATTATCATAACACTCTTGGTTCTTCCTACTCTGTGCTAAATCATTTCTATAATTATCATAACACTCTTGGTTCTTCCTACTCTGTGCTAAATCATTTCTATAATTATCATAACACTCTTGGTTCTTCCTACTCTGTGCTAAATCATTTCTATAATTCTCATAACACTCTTGGTTCTTCCTACTCTGTGCTAAATCAATTTCTATAATTATCATAACACTCTTGGTTCTTCCTACTCTGTGCTAAATCAGTGTCTCGGTCCTCTCTTGTGTCCACTCCGTTTCAGCAACACATTTCTGAAGATAACGCACTCAGCATCTCATGCCATGACTGTTGTTGTTTTCTTGATCTGTCAGGTAGTCGATGCACACTGTGCCACATCACTAGCTGTATGCGGGAAGGAATGTGCCACAATCAATGTAGCTGTGTGCGGATGAGTCTTAAACGGATGTGTCCATATGACTGTCAGGAAGGAGAATGTGCCACATTCATAAGCTGTTGCAGGAAGGAATGTGCCACATATGAAGCTGTGTGGCAAAAGGGGAAGGAATGTGCCACATTTCAGTGAAGCTGTGTGTGGCAGGAAGGGAAGGAATGTGCCACATTAATGCTGTGTGGCAGGAAGGGAAGGAATGTGCCACATTAAGCTGTGTGGCAGGAAGGGAAGGAATGTGCCACATTCAATTGAAGCTGTGTGGCAGGAAGGGAAGGAATGTGCCACATTAAGCTGTGTGGCAGGAAGGGAAGGAATGTGCCACATTCAATGAAGCTGTGTGGCAGGAAGGGAAGGAATGTGCCACATTAAGCTGTGTGGCAGGAAGGGAAGGAATGTGCCACATTAAGCTGTTTGGCAGGAAGGAATCTACCACATTAAGCTGTTTGGCAGGAAGGAATGTGCCACATTCAATGAAGCTGTGTGGCAGGAAGGGAAGGAATGTGCCACATTAAGCTGTGTGGCAGGAAGGAATGTGCCACATTAAGCTGTTTGGTAGGTAGGAATGTACCACATTAAGCTGTGTGGCAGGAAGGAATGTGCCACATTCAATGAAGCTGTGTGGCAGGAAGGGAAGGAATGTGCCACATTCAATGAAGCTGTGTGGCAGGAAGGGAAGGAATGTGCCACATTCATTGAAGCTGTGTGAATTTTTCACAATAATTCCGATGAACGTGAAGACTAATGAAGCGATTGCTTAGAAGTTGATAACTATCAAGTTTATATGTTATGAAGTAATACGTTACAGCATTCTAGTAGTGGAAAGGTTGGCATTTGTGTTTTCCATATCCCATGGGAAGTATTTCTTTCAGTCCATTCCTGTTGTCACTTCTCGTGATGGGCAGTTACTGTTTTCATCTGTGAGACTGATTTGTTTACAAAAAGGTTTCAAATGAAAATGAAACTAAAAGGAGCAGAATAAGGTAAAATAAAATGATGCTAACAAAAGGCCAACCTGAGCTGTTTTGTCCTCCCATTTTTAAGAAAGAAAATACCATTTTGGGTCGGACATTTTGGTGCCCACCCGGAGTTAGGGTAGCACGGAGAATCGTTCGACCCAGACTCTTGCGCTCGCCAGATTACCACTCTAAGATGATTTTTTTTTTTTAGTACAATTTACATATTGATATATGTACTTACTGTTCCCTGTCTTGTCCTCTGTTTGTATTCTATTCATTAAGAGCAGTGATCACAATATCCCCATATTCGCAGATGAATTGATCTTGACTCTTCTCTCTCTCTCTCTCTCTCTCTCTCTCTCTCTCTCTCTCTCTCTCTCTCTCTCTCTCTCTTCTCTCTCCTCTCTCTAATGGTGTGCACAGTCCCATTTTTGTTTTGCTGCCGTCATAAAACACGTTCCACTTTCCATTCCCTCAGTGTGTTCTGTATCCTTCCCCCTCTGCCCTATCTCTCTCTCCCTTGCCCTTCCCTGTTCCATGGTCCCCATCCACCAGACGTTGACTGTCCAACACGTTCTTCAAACTCCGTGGTCCCCATCCACCTCAGACGTTTGACTGTCCAACACGTTCTTCAAACTCCATGGTCCCCATCCACCAGACGTTGACTGTCCAACACGTTCTCAAACTCCCTGGTCCCTCACCAGACGTTGACTGTCCAACACGTTCTTCAAACTCCATGGTCCCCATCCACCAGACGTTGACTGTCCAACACGTTCTTCAAACTCCATGGTCCCCATCCACCAGACGTTGACTGTCCAACACGTTCTTCAAACTCCATGGTCCCCATCCACCAGACGTTGACTGTCCAACACGTTCTTCAAACTCATCAGTCGCGCTTTCATTTTCAGACAAACCACTGATTGAGAGGTTGGGGAAGGGAACGGTGCTGAGGATTATCTCCCTTTTTGGAACTTTGCCACCACAGGTATGGAAAGATGTTTATTGTCTCTGTCTGTCTGTCTGTCTGTCGGTCTGTCTCTGTCTGTGTGTGTCTCCTCTGTGGCTTTGTCTGACTGTCTGTCCCTGTGTCTCTCTCCCTCTCTCTCTCTCTCTCTCTCTCTCTCTCTCTCTCTCTCACACACACACACACACACACACACATACACACACATGCACAACACACACACACTTTAACACTAACACACACACTCCCTATCTCTGTCTCTTCCCAACCCCCCCCTCTCTCTCTCTCTCTCTCTTTCTCGCTCTCTCTGCCTCTCTCTATCTCTGTCTGTCTGTCTGTCTGTCTCTCTCCTTCCTCTCTCTCTCTCTCTCAAACGCCACCCTTTCTCTCTCTCTCCCCCCCCCTTTCTCTCTCTTAATCTACTCCTTTTCTCCCCACCAATTCATCCCCCACCTCGCCGCCTCGCCCCCTCCTCCCCCCCCTCTCTCTATCTCGGTCTGTGTGTGTGTGTGTGTGTGTGTGTGTGTGTGTGTGTGTGTGTGTGTGTGTTGGAGGGGGGGGGAGGGGGTTGTGTGTGTGTGTGTGTGCGCGCGCGCGCGTGAGCGCGCAAAGCGCACGCACTGTCGTCTTTGCTGTTTGCTTTGAATCGGATGGAAGATTTCTCACTGTGCTGATAATACACTGCTGAAGAGGAGAGGATCAGCCAAACAGACTTCCATTTCCCCCACCAGAGGGCGTTTGGCCCGCTACCTTAATTGACGTAGAAGGACGTGACGGCGATCCCCTCTTCAGAGAGGACCATGGCATTGGGCAGACTATCCATTTCTCCCTCGCTCAGTCAGGCGGAAGTTGCCATCATCTGACGCCAAGGGTTCCCCATGATGGCGGGGGATGGTGTTTATGCCCAATGAGGTCCACTTCGTGGCTGGGACTCGTTTTGATGTTGGCCTGATGCTTTACGTGCTTGATGTCTCTTTGCGTGTGCGACTGCTTTGAGAGGAGAGAGAGAGAGAGAGGAGAGAGAGAGAGAGGGAGAGAGGAGAGAGAGAGAGAGAGAGAGGGGGGGAGAGAAAGAGAGAGAGAGAGAGAGAGAGAGCGTGTGTGTACATGTGTGTGTATGTGTGTGTGTGTGTGTGTGTGTGTGTGTGTGTGTGTGTGTGTGTGTGTGTGTGTGTGTGCTCGCGCGCATATCAACGTTGTAAAAACAACATACTCAAAACATCGCAGACAATTTCTCAAAGTTTTTCTACTCCACATCACTCATGATTGTCACCCTGCTCTCAAGCCAGCCTAACCACTGTCGTTTGACCTTCCCCCTGTCCAGTCTAACCAGCCTAACCACTTATTTGACCTTTGCCCTGTCCAGTCTAACCAGCCTAACCACTGTCGTTTGACCTTTCCCCTGTCCAGTCTAACCAGCCTAACCACTTATTTGACCTTTGCCCTGTCCAGTCTAACCAGCCTAACCACTGTCATTTGACCTTTGCCCTGTCCAGTCTCCGCGTCTCTTCCAGACACGGGCCTTTCAATGCATGGCAGAGAAAATGGGCTCCACCTTTTTCCTTCTGTTTCATGTGAACGTTCTCTCTCTCTCTCTCTCTCTCTCTCTCTCTCTCTCTCTCCTCTCTCTCTCTCTGTATGTGTGTGTGTGTGTGTGTGTGTGTGTGTGTGTGTGTGTGTGTGTGTGTGTGTGTGTGTGTGTTCGCGTGTGTGCGTACACGTCTGTGGTAAATCTTTAATTGAAATGTGTGTATCTGTACTTCAGTGGCGCTGCATACAAGCGTGCCACCGTGCGTTTGTACATACCTGGTTCTGTAGGTTTGAGAATGTGTCCGCATGCGCGCTTTTACGTCTGTGTGGAGATTTGCGTGCGTCTATGCCATTGGTTTGGAATAGGATAATAGATATTGGTTCGTCTTCCCCGAATTGTGTGTCTGCACTCCTGAAGCATGGCAACGACAGAGATTCTTATTTGACAGAACAAATGGTGAGTCTTCCATGCCATGATGAATTGGATGGGAAGGAGATGCTGAGAGAGAGGGAGGGAGGGAGGGAGGGAAGGGGGTCGCTGAAAAAGAAAAGTTCGAAGGAATAGACCTAAGAATGAAAAAAGGAAAGGACAAAACCAGTACCCAGGATATATTATGACGAATGACATCCATTGCATATGACATTACAAGGCACTGTCGATGTGAATGAAAGTAAAGGGGATGAGAGAGAGAAGAAAGAGAGAGAGAGAGAGAGAGAGGGAGAGAGAGAGAGAAAGAGAGAGACAGACAGAAAGAGAGAGGGGGAGGAGGAGCGAGAGGTTGGTAGGGGAGAGAGAGAGAGAGGAGAGAGAGAGGAGAGAGAGAGAGAGAGAGAGAGAGAGAGAAGGTGTATGTGTACGCGCATGCATTCGAGTGCGCGCGCGTGTGTGTGTGGGGGGGGGGGGGGGGACGAAAAGATTTCCATTTCCCCGACCAGACGGCGTTTTGCCAGTACCTTGATTGAAGCAGTCGGACACAATGGAAGAGAGCTGTGTAGAGTGACGGGGGTGTGGGTACATTAATGATGAATTCCTCTGTGAATCGGGCACAACATCGAATGGTCTGTAGAGGGTGGTGAAGGGAGCTGTGTAGAGTGACGGGGGTGTGGGTACACTGTTGATGAATTCCTCTGTGAATCAGGCACAACATCGGATGGTCTTCAGTGGAAGAGAGCTGTTTAGAGTGACGAAGGTGTGGGTACACTATTGACACATTCCTCTGTGAATCAGGCACAACATTGGATGGTCTGTAGAGGGTGCTACATGTGGGAATCATGTGAATCAGGCACAACATTGGATGGTCTGTAGAGGGTGCTATATGTGGGAATCATGTGAATCAGGCACAACATTGGATGGTCTGTAGAGGGTGCTGTATGTGGGAATCATGTGAATCAGGCACAACATTGGATGGTCTGTAGAGGGTGCTGTATGTGGGAATCATGTGAATCAGGCACAACATTGGATGGTCTGTAGAGGGTGCTATATGTGGGAATCATGTGAATCAGGCACATTGGATGGTCTGTAGAGGGTGCTATATGTGGGAATCATGTGAATCAGGCACAACATTGGATGGTCTGTAGAGGGTGCTATATGTGGGAATCATGTGAATCAGGCACAACATTGGATGGTCTGTAGAGGGTGCTGTATGTGGGAATCATGTGAATCAGGCACAACATTGGATGGTCTGTAGAGGGTGCTGTATGTGGGAATCATGTGAATCAGGCACAACATTGGATGGTCTGTAGAGGGTGCTGTATGTGGGAATCATGTGAATCAGGCACAACATTGGATGGTCTGTAGAGGGTGCTGTATGTGGGAATCATGTGAATCAGGCACAACATTGGATGGTCTGTAGAGGGTGCTGTATGTGGGAATCATGTGAATCAGGCACAACATTGGATGGTCTGTAGAGGGTGCTATATGTGGGAATCATGTGAATCAGGCACAACATTGGATGGTCTGTAGAGGGTGCTATATGTGGGAATCATGTGAATCAGGCACAACATTGGATGGTCTGTAGAGGGTGCTATATGTGGGAATCATGTGAATCAGGCACAACATTGGATGGTCTGTAGAGGGTGCTATATGTGGGAATCATGTGAATCAGGCACAACATTGGATGGTCTGTAGAGGGTGCTATATGTGGGAATCATGTGAATCAGGCACAACATTGGATGGTCTGTAGAGGGTGCTATATGTGGGAATCATGTGAATCAGGCACAACATTGGATGGTCTGTAGAGGGTGCTATATGTGGGAATCATGTGAATCAGGCACAACATTGGATGGTCTGTAGAGGGTGCTGTATGTGGGAATCATGTGAATCAGGCACAACATTGGATGGTCTGTAGAGGGTGCTGTATGTGGGAATCATGTGAATCAGGCACAACATTGGATGGTCTGTAGAGGGTGCTGTATGTGGGAATCATGTGAATCAGGCACAACATTGGATGGTCTGTAGAGGGTGCTGTATGTGGGAATCATGTGAATCAGGCACAACATTGGATGGTCTGTAGAGGGTGCTGTATGTGGGAATCATGTGAATCAGGCACAACATTGGATGGTCTGTAGAGGGTGCTGTATGTGGGAATCATGTGAATCAGGCACAACATTGGATGGTCTGTAGAGGGTGCTATATGTGGGAATCATGTGAATCAGGCACAACATTGGATGGTCTGTAGAGGGTGCTATATGTGGGAATCATGTGAATCAGGCACAACATTGGATGGTCTGTAGAGGGTGCTATATGTGGGAATCATGTGAATCAGGCACAACATCGGATGGTCTGTAGAGGGTGCTATATGTGGGAATCATGTGAATCAGGCGCAACATCGGATGGTCTGTAGAGGGTGCTATATGTGGGAATCATGTGAATCAGGCACAACATCGGATGGTCTGTAGAGGGTGCTATATGTGGGAATCATGTGAATCAGGCACAACATCGGATGGTCTGTAGAGGGTGCTATATGTGGGAATCATGTGAATCAGGCACAACATCGGATGGTCTGTAGAGGGTGCTATATGTGGGAATCATGTGAATCAGGCACAACATCGGATGGTCTGTAGAGGGTGCTATATGTGGGAATCATGTGAATCAGGCACAACATCGGATGGTCTGTAGAGGGTGCTATATGTGGGAATCATGTGAATCAGGCACAACATCGGATGGTCTGTAGAGGGTGCTATATGTGGGAATCATGTGAATCAGGCACAACATCGGATGGTCTGTAGAGGGTGCTATATGTGGGAATCATGTGAATCAGGCACAACATCGGATGGTCTGTAGAGGGTGCTATATGTGGGAATCATGTGAATCAGGCACAACATCGGATGGTCTGTAGAGGGTGCTATATGTGGGAATCATGTGAATCAGGCACAACATCGGATGGTCTGTAGAGGGTGCTATATGTGGGAATCATGTGAATCAGGCACAACATCGGATGGTCTGTAGAGGGTGCTATATGTGGGAATCATGTGAATCAGGCACAACATCGGATGGTCTGTAGAGGGTGCTATATGTGGGAATCATGTGAATCAGGCACAACATCGGATGGTCTGTAGAGGGTGCTATATGTGGGAATCATGTGAATCAGGCACAACATCGGATGGTCTGTAGAGGGTGCTATATGTGGGAATCATGTGAATCAGGCACAACATCGGATGGTCTGTAGAGGGTGCTATATGTGGGAATCATGTGAATCAGGCACAACATCGGATGGTCTGTAGAGGGTGCTATATGTGGGAATC
>CM065732.1:67558078-67560578 GCA_033310375.1 Conus canariensis
TACCATCGCGATTGATCATTTTGTAACTTAAAAAAAAAAATTTGAATATCAGTTTAGATTAGTGCTATGTATGATTACAAAACTGTTAGACTATATCAGTACATGCATAAAAAAAATCGTGTTTAGCAACAGGGAGAGAGAGAGAGAGAGAGAGAGAGAGAGAGAGAGAGAGAGAGAGAGAGAGAGATGTGGGGCGACAGAGTTCGAGATTTATTTTTCAGCATTAACAATCACCCGTACCATGTCTACATGAATAGTACATCCATGACCATAGAAAAGTCTCTCTCTCTCTCTCTCTCTGTATGTGTGTGTGTGTGTGTGTGTGTGTGTGTGTGTGTGTGTGTGTTGACACAAAGATGTATTATGTAATTGACGTCTATTCGATCGGAAAACGTTTCGTTTTGTTCTAAGTTAATCCGTCGATCAAACATGATCAACGAGGAGCCGCTCTTTCCAACTCTCCTTCCGTGTTTGTTCACTAAGCTGTGATTCCGACAGGTCTTGGTCTTCATGGTCTGCACGTTATCAAAGTCTGCGAAGCATACAATACAAACACAGTTCCCTCTGGAGCCGACATGCAGGGAGTCGTTAACAGGCGTGAACACATTCCACAAGGTGCTTCAGGCCCAACCTGCACCCTGACATGAAGGGAGTCGTTGACAGGTGAACACATTCCACAAGGTCAACCTGCACCCTGACATGCAGGAAGTCGTCAACAGGTGAACACGTTCCACAAGGTGCTGCAACCTGCACCCTGACATGCAGGAGTCGTTGACAGGTGAACACATTGCACAAGGTGCTTCAACCTGCACCGTGACATGCAGGAAGTCGCCAACAGGTGAACACACTGCACAAGGTGCTTCAACCTGCACCCTGACATGCAGGAGTCGTTGACAGGTGAACACACTGCACAAGGTGCTTCAACCTGCACCCTGACATGCAGGAGTCGTTGACAGGTGAACACACTGCACAAGGTGCTTCAACCTGCACCCTGACATGCAGGAGTCGTTGACAGGTGAACACACTGCACAAGGTGCTTCAACCTGCACTCTGACATGCAGGGAGTCGTTCACAGGTGAACACATTCCACAAGGTGCTGCAGGCCCAACCTGCACCCTGCAGTAACAGACACTGCGCAGCTCACGTTCTTCTTCCTCTCATAGAATGAATACACGCCTGTCTTTCTGAGGCTTAGAATTATATTCAGCGAGTTATGAGGGGCGCACATGATGTGGTGCCTAGGGACAAGTCAATACACGCCTTGTCTGTGTGATGGGTGTGTGTGGGATTGGAGCGGAGTCACAGAGACCACACGCTTTGTCTGTATGATGGGT
Source organism: Conus canariensis (assembly GCA_033310375.1). Classification (NCBI taxonomy): domain Eukaryota; kingdom Metazoa; phylum Mollusca; class Gastropoda; order Neogastropoda; family Conidae; genus Conus; species Conus canariensis. The sequence goes on from CM065732.1 coordinate 67,559,413, forward strand.
GTGTGTGGGATTGGAGCGGAGTCACAGAGACCACACGCCTTGTCTGTGTGATGGGTGTGTGTGTGGGATTGGAGCGGAGTCACAGAGACCACACGCCATGTCTGTGTGATGGGTGTGTGTGTGGGATTGGAGCGGAGTCACAGAGACCACACGCCATGTCTGTGTGATGGGTGTGTGTGGGATTGAAGCGGAGTCAAGGAGATGAAAGGACGGGGTCATGTCCATCGGACAGGAAGTCTTTGACATCACTGGCGATTTGAATCATTTGAAGATCCATTCACAAGGCCTTGTTGGTAAAAAAAAGAATAAACAAAGCAAAGCATGCTGTGACACCTTGATTGAACTGAAAATAAGTCTGGGAGAAAATGAAAGAGAGTGCAGGGTCACTGAAAACAAGGTGAACTACAGTTGAACACACACAACGAAGTGCGCGCTAACGCTTCTTCACTGAACAACATGCAAACAGACAAGTGATGGTGTTTTTTTCTGTTTTTTTTTTTCAAAACATTGATTTGTGCAGTGTTGATCACCGGTGATTTGTGCAGTGTTGACCAGCGGTGCTCTTTGTAATGCCTGGACAAGACATTGAAAAGAACACGAATTAACATTGCACGGATGAATACTCCACAAAGCGCGATCGGCATGGGAAAGAACATTTGGAACAGAAGAACAGTCCCTTAGAGATAAGTTTCGTGACGGACGGACGGCGACAAGTCGAGTGACTCAAATTGACCTTAACTTCACCTGCTCTACGCCCCTGGTATTAACCCTTTCATCGTCAGCAATCCTCGAACAGCAAGCCGAAAACCGATTGTGCATCAGAGCTACTGCGGGCTACAGGATGTATAAGGCTGTAACTTTCCAACCATCAAGTATGGTCGTTCATGCACGTCTTACAGGCCATTCCTTTTAGCCCATTCTTATCTTTTAAAAGGTGAAGAAGCTCCGTGGTGCATTCCGTGTTATGTACCACTCACAGCGAAACATGTTCTTTCAGAGTGTTGGGACTTGCATGATGTGAGACATTAACACTTTACAGCAGAATCCATGAAAACTTCGTTCAGAGATGTCTCACCTGATGTGATCTTTGAATTTCCAAAATAAACATATTTTTCATCTTATCTAAGATTTTACGGAATTTTAGAATGTATATTTTAAAGGCTTGT